>CAUYLG010009699.1:0-36705 GCA_963573385.1 Cacajao melanocephalus
TGATAATGAGCATTTTTTCATATGTTTGTCGGCCTCATATATGTCAAGTGAAGTCTATTGTCTTTCTCTTCGCTCTGGGCAGGTCTCTGATTTGCTTAGGCCAGTGGGATGTTAACAAATTCAGGATTGCTCACTTTCTACTTTGGAACATGTCTGCCACCTTGTGGAGAAACCCAGGATAGCCTGCAGGCGATGAGTGGCATGTAGCCCATTTGCCCATGTTAATTCAACCAACATCCTGGCAACTGCTGGAAATGTGAATGAGGCCATCTTAGATCTTCTGACACCAGCTGATCTGTCAGAGCACCAGGGGTTTATCAGAGAGACAAGCAGAACCAGCCAAATCATCTCAAACAAAAAGAAGTTCCATCTAACCCACAGAATCATAAGTTAAGTAAATGGTGATTATATAGGCACTGAGTTTGGGGATGGTTACGTTTCATAGTAATGAATAATTGATAAAGACACTCAAGAGTGACGAGAGCCAGATTAGGGTTGTTGAATGGCAAATGCTGCTGCTGAACCTACACAAAACTTCCATCCCTATTGCCATGGCAGCTTTCATCAGGAGCCCGTTGGAAAAAGAAACTCACCAACATTCCCAGTACAAGTAATCTAGTCCACCTGATTATTGAGAGCATTCCCTGATCTTCTTTGATGAACATTTACATGAGATATGATTCTTTTTATATTTTCTGACCACTCCCAAAGTTCCACATATATCTTTTCCAGACTCTTGTTATCCATCTTATAATTTGTTACTCTTAAGTCTTTGCCATGTAGCTATACCATTATTTTTTTGTGACAAATCTCTGCCCATTTAGAAAAACTTATTAACTAATGAATCAGCATAGATCTATGTACATCAAGCAATCTCCTTTTCCAGGCAAAGTAGAAAATCTGGTACACAGCACAAAGATATGCAAACTAAGGTTCCCTTTACACAGTTTTTCAGAGGCACCCTTGAACGGGCGAATGCTGTTTCTTTCTATGGGCCAGTAACCCAGTTAATGAGTAAATATTAAAAACAAAAACAAAAACTTAAACACTCTCTAGAATAGTGTGTAACAACTAGGGTCTAGCTTCTGAAAACTTGATGCTTTAATATCTGTCCTAAATGCATATGTCTGACATGTGTCAATCTGGACAACCTAGTAATATGCCCGAGTCACACTGCCTTGAACTCCTGACTCCTTGTCTCTCCCTTACTCCTCCTCAGGAGCAGTCCTCCTCCTCCTATGGGCATGCTTTTCTACCAATATAAATTCTACAACTCCAACTACATCCTTATTTGGCTTTCACACCCTAGACCTTGATACATTTGTCCTTATTACCCCCAGGCCAGGTAACAGACAACTAGACACAGCCTCTATTCCATAGAGCCTGCTGGAATTATTCAAACTAGCCAATCCTAAACCTGCCTTCCTGCCTCACCTGTTTCTTTCAGCTCTTGCCCAAAAAATTCCCTTTTCCTGTATTTCTAGAGTTATCACTTTGGGGCTTCCCTATGTGCTCCCATGGCATAAAGTGTTCCTTTCTTTTGGAGTCTGATTATAATAAAGTGTATGTCTGTGGCTGCCATTTCTTGATCTGTTGGCCTTAGTAAACCCCAAATTTTCCATTAATACAAAAAACATTTGGAAACACAGTCCCAAATTATCTTTCTTCCTCAATTAACTGGTCATATAGATATCCCCATACGACTATAATTTTGAGGAGAAAGAGGGAGTCATCCAGATATGTGCCTTGGAAGTGTGAATCACTTGCTGATGTAACATTTTAGTGCCTCCACTTGCTCAAGCTTGATCTCCTATATCTGACTTTCACTTGATGCATGCTTGGTGAGTCAGATAACAGCCAGTTAATCATGGCAGTTCAGGTCTCACTGTAAGTTAAAGGCTAAAATCAAACAAGCAATCTCCACCAGGGCCCAGCAGGATGAAAGGTGCTTTTAAAAGTAAGGATAATTCTCTTCAGAAAGCAAGATGCACTTTAAGATCTTGAAGTTCGGATATGAGGTTTTTCTGTACCAGATTGCCAGAGGTTGCCTGCAGGATCTGTATTGGTAACAGATATGCAAGTGCCTGGCATCTACTGGAGACATTAGGGTAAATATCAGAGCTACTATCGTGTGGCCCGGATCTGCCACACAGCTTTTTCCTGTGATGTAATGTACTCTGCTTAAAAAACTGTTGGCTTCTGTATATATGTACACATACACACATCCTGCCAGTTTATACATATATATGTATGTAAGGGTAATTTATATAATATTTTAATATATAAAGTTTACATTTATACATGACTATAAAGTTTGTCGTTTATATAACATGTTACACAAAAGCACACACATACATGTATACACATACTGTATACATACATACATAATGTATACATGTATGTGTGTGGTTGTGTGTATGTAGTGTGTGTGTGTGTGTGTGTGTGTGTGTGTGTGTGTGAGTTTGTGTATGCAGAACATTTTTACCCCTAAAACCGAAAGATAACTCTGGTAAATAGCCACATATCCCTTTGGGGAAGCATATGAAATATGATTTACACTTTAAATTTTTGGTAGCATAGGTGGATCTAACCTCAAGAGGACACAGCCTACCTTCCCTTCATTCAGGGGATTCTTTTTCTGTGAACTAGATCGTGTCTGATAATTTCGTGAGCAGTCACACTCTCTGGGAGTGATTAAGTGTGGTCTCTGATTACCACTGCAAGAGAGTTTTAATGATACACATCAGGTGAGGCTCAAGTAAGACACCCTCTTTCTGCAGTCCTGGTAACTACCAAAGATCAACGTGGAGGAGAACACTTCCGATGATTGTTCCGGCTCTGATATCCTCATTAGAGTAACTAGCTTTCCTTTGTAACCACAGCTAAGTGCTGCCTCCTGGCCTCCACTTGTCCAGCATCCCATTATAGCATTGAATTAAGGGAGCCAATTGTGATAGCGTATTTGCCTACATCACTCTTGGCCTACAGAGAACTGAACACTACCTACCAATTATTTTCACATCTTCAGCAACATTTGGTGTCAACAGTCTTCTTAATTTTATCCATTTGAGTGGGATCAAAGTGGTATGTCTCTGTGGTTGAACTTGATATCTCCCATAAAACTAATAATATTAAAAACATTTTAATGTTTGTCTTGAGCATTTGAATATTTTCTTGGGAGAGTATTTTTTCAAATCTTATATCATTCAGTTATAAAAATTATTTATTATATTTGAAACACTAGTATTTCTCAAACATAGGTATTAAAACTATTTCACACAATCTGGAATTTTAATCAAATCCCATTCACATTGTTTTGCTTTATCGTTACTGCTTTATAGAAATGGATTAAACTTTGTCTCTCTATAGCTGCATAGACGCTTTAACTGTAACTACATCTAACACTTGATGTGAGTTAGTGCCAAGCTTCATTTCTTTACCTGTGTTTTTATATTTTCTGCATTGCAATTTAATTTAAAATCTTCCTTTTCTCCGTTGAATGGATTTAGTGACTTTTTCAAAAATTAATTGACTACATAAATATAGACCTAATTCTGGATGTTCTCCTGTGTTTCACTAATCTGTTTTTTCAGATTTTGTGCCAATACCATGTTGTCTTGATGACTGTTAATTGATAATGAATCTTGACATTAGGTAGTATAAGTCCTTTTTTAAAAAAAAAAAATTAAATTGTTCTAGCTATTCTAGATCCTTTGTAGATCCCCTTGATCCTTCTCAGTTTGCTTTTGTTTGTTGCTTTATTCTTTTCTGTTTTGCTGGAGAAGGTCTAGAGTTAACTCTAAAAATAGTTTGCCCTTACAATATCTTGTTCCTTATGAAAACCATCTTCACCGACTGTCATGGTGTTCGCTGAGGACTGCACAGTCTGGCTGATCAGAACTGAAACATTTTCAAGCCCTGGCTAACGTGTAGGTGTTGCTCAGCTAATAGTCTTCAGAACATTTTTGTCTGTCTTATTTTGTAGAGTTTCATCCTTTGTACAAACAGATAAGTGTATTTTCAACAACAAACAAACAAACAAACAAACAAAAAACCTCTTGAAGAAACCTGTGGGTGAATTTCGGGAATTTTTCTCTACAAAACCGCCTTCTTACTGGCATTATGCCCAGCAGATTCCAGCTGTATTAGTCTCTATGAACTGCAATCGCTTTCCCCTCAATTCTAAAAAGTACTGTCATATGATGGGAGTCTGACTATTGATACCAAAGTTTGGAATGTTAGCCTAGACAAAAATATATTACAAATTTTACCTAGTTTGTTTTCTGAGCTCCCTGTTCTATTTTTAGTTTATTGAGAACTGTCACCATGAACATATGGTACATTTTGTCAAACGTTTCACTGGCATCTATTGAGATTATTTGAAATACTAACAGCCAAAATTAGAGTTGAGCTCCTGGTTAAAACCTACATGTGATTTCATAGGCTTGCTTACAGGGCATTAAATACAAAGGCTTTTCCTCATAGACCTTGCAGAGGGAAGCTACCCTCCCACCCCAGAACTAGTGCACAGCCAATACACTGCGGTCTTTGAAAGAAGAAGTTACATTCAATGTCTCAGGCAGATCGTGCTCATCACATATTTGAATTCCTAGACAGGTACCCTCATTCTGAGGTCTCTCTCTAAGGCCTTGAATAGAACTCTTTTTAAGGAGCCTCTCTCTGCTCAAGCTTTCTTTCTAGAGTAGAAGGGTAAGTCTTGGAAACACTTTTCCCTACTCCAACTCAGTCTGCTCCAAGCTCTCTGAATTCTACTTCCCCAACCTCCCACTCCAGTGTCCGCAGAAATATTGAAGCCTTCTGTTTCGGTCTCCTTTAGCAGTGAGACAACCTCCACGTGTGTTGATCCTCATGACCCTTCTCTGCGTGCCATTCCTTGGGGGGAAACGGAATAGTGTAGGTCGACGTTTTTCCTGATTTTAGACACTTGCTCACACCGTCCCAACCATTGTTTAAGGGCTTAATTCTTTCTTTTTGACCTGCTGCTTTAGTTGGCTATTCCAACACCTGGCAGCTCAAATCTCCTTTGACCAACCCAGCTGAGGGATGGACACTCTTTTGTGTCTCTTTCTCTCCCCATCTCTTTTGGCTTTGGGAGTTTCATTTATAAATTCTATTGCTTTTTTTCCAAGAGGGATTTTTTTTGTGCTTTTTTGTTGTTCACTTTAAAATACATATATCTTTTATTAATTGTATAGTATAATAATTTTGGCAAATATGGGTGCTAGATAAAAGAAAAAAAATTATTGAAAAATTTAAGACCATCAGTATGGCCTTTCAACAAAGTCTATGCTAATTTACGTTCTTATGATTTATTATATGAGAATTCCCACTTCACTGAGCACCAAAAACTAGTGTTAACATTTTTCTGCTCTTCAACAATTTGATGGCTTGGAAATTGAATCTTATTTATTCATATGTGTATTTCTCCATCACAGTTATTTTTATAATGTATTCTTAGAAAATGCAAGTTTCTTTAGGATGTTAGTCTTTAGCTATCAGTTTTTAAAAGCTATTCTTTGTGAAATATATCAACAATTTTTTCTACTTCGGAAATACTCATTCCAAGGTCATCATGTATTATTTAATTTTTATGATTATTAAGGCTAATAACTATTATTTTAACTGATAATTTTGCTTACTGTTATATTACATTGAATAAGTTTTTAAAAGTCTTCTCTATCTTGAGTTAAATTAAATAGCATTTATGTGTATAATTGGAAAATGTTTACATTCAATATCTTTAAATTTAGTTTTATTCTTTTAAGCCAATTATTATATTATATATTAAGTTATTGAATGTGTAGAACACATTGCATTTCCTTAATTTACAAAAATCAACCCACTGATTTCTTATATACATATGTAAACACAAGCATATATAAATGTTTTACTTTCTCATTGCAAAATTAAAATAATAAGGATTATAAGAATATACTGAGCACTTGTAATACAGAAAAGCACTTAAATATATTTTCTGATATTTTAATCAAAACACGTTAAAATGCTTAAAAAATGAGCAAACAGAAAACCTTATGCCAAAAATATTTTCCAAAGATGTCTGTAGGCATCTACCAGCATTTTGAGAGATTACTGAACACTGGCTGTGAGCTGACGCTAACATTAGCGGGATCCATGATTAATTTTTTTAAACTATTATACTGTATGATTCCCAGCTACATAAATTCACCTGTTTAAAGTGTCAGAATCCATTGTTCGTTCAAGTCTGTCTCAAAGTGGGTCCACTGAGCCTATCAACGTGACCTGCGATTTTGCATCCTAGTTTTGAAGATATAGTTGGAACAAAGATTGGCAGAACACCCATGTTGGTACCCTGACATATGGAGTGAGGATTATTATGATAAAAAGGGCTACGTGAAACCCCTAGAGTTGCTTCTGCTTCAAAATATTAAACCAAAGCAATATAATATTTCTAGAGAAATCAGGAAACTCAGTGCCACATTAAAAGTTGTTAATGATGAAGGAGTAAAGAGTTTAATCATGTCTCTGTTGAAGTTGGCCTGTTCGGAGAGTAAAAAAGCAGAGAGTTCTGAAAGACTTTGGCGGATATTAGTGAGTTATCATGAACTATTCCATGTTGTTTCCAACTAAAGTCACTGTTACAAATCCAGCCTCTTTACTAGGATAAGTCTGGATGGCCCCTTATATCCAGTGGGTGGCTCTGGACGTGCTTGTCTACAGTTGCTGACTGACTTATAAGCATAAAGTTTTAAATACTTCAGATGCTTTGATAGCACGTGTATGCCAGGAGTTGGCAAATCAACCTCACTCCTGTTACCAAAACTATAGTCACTCTAAGAGCCAACAGTAAACAAAAGCCACTCTAGGTTTTCCAGGTTTGAACGTTAATATAGGAATTAAAGGCTTCTAGAAATATTTGAGGAACTATGAGAGGAAAGGTCAGGAAAGCTAACTCTGAATAGTAAGTAATTTAGCAACAATTTCAGGAAAGCAACCAGAGATCTCAGCCAGAAGCTCCCAATGACTGTCTTGGAAACAGCTCCAGTGCTAAAGGTTCTGTGTGAAACTCTCACTAATTGTCTTTGTGTGCAACAGCAAAGCAGGTAGTTACCCTGCATTCTTTGAAACAGTGCAATGAAATCTCTCATCTGTTCATTTGTCTGGCTGTGGCCTTCAGAGAATAATGGCTTCTCCAGATTTTCTGCCTTCCAAAGCTCGCACAAGTGTTTTTGTTGCAAAGCTTAACACAGAAACATATGGAGAGAAGGTTTTGGGAAATGCAGAGGAGACCTTGGAAATCTGTGGTAATGACGTCAAATTGACAAGAGTCAAATGTCACAAGAAGAAATCAAATTACCTTATTTTATGAATGAAGCAATAACATAGTGAAGTTCTTCAACATTTCAAAGCTATTAAGCAGCACAGTCATTTATTCACAATTGTAAGTTCCTTACCCCACCACCCAAAGCAAAGGACATGTCTTTTTTACTGCTATGATCTAAGATACGAAAACATTACCAGTTGTGTGTAAGTATTAAATAAATATTTGTTTAAAAATTAGTGATAGCATAATATTTTATTTAAAAAGACATTGTTTTGTTTGCTCAGGAAATTTCCCTAGACATTTTAAAGACTGTATTTTTTCCCTCTATCTGCTCTCTACATAAGCCTGAAGCTATTCCTAGCATGCATTAAAACTTCCAGATCTATCCTTTGAGCATTTTGAAATTTCATATCTTTGTGCTAATTATTTCCTCTGTCCTTTTATCACTTTCAGCAAATCTCACTCCAGAGCAGAAGTGCTAGTAAAGTTTTATTCTGGCCATCTTTTACACCTTTTACTCTTGTGAAATTTTCTCTTGTGAAACTTTTTAAGCTTGTGAAATTGATGAATGGTTCTCCCTTCACTTTCTTATCTCTTATCTTTTCTTGTATAACATTTTATGTTACTTCAGTGTTCTCTATGAACTCTTCAAACATCTTGTCACACTGATTTTTTTCCCCTATGTTATTCAATTTTCCACTTAAGGACTCTTACACATTTTAACATTTGAAAATTAAGAGTTTAATTTCAGTCTAACCTACTGATCCCAGCTTAGTAGATTTAATGTTCTTTCGCAACTTAATAGAAAAAGGATTTCTAGATACTAACTTTTCTTTTTCAGTAACTGTTTAATTGGAGGACCTAGGTTTGATTTTTTAAACTGGTGGTTCTTTTTTAAACTCTTTAATGACTTTATATTTCTGAGAAAACTGGGAAAGAGCACATTGCAGTGAGTTGAGAATCTGTTTTTGGCCAGTATTGACTCAGTAGGCTATGCTAGCAATTTTTTGAATTCTTGTTTAAAATCTTTTAGGGCAGATGAAGAATGTAAATAAAGTTATTGCAGTTTATATAATTAAAGATTAAAGACCCAAGTGCTGGCGTAAAGATAATGAAGAAAGAAGAGCAGCAACCTTGCTCCTCTGTCAACATTTAATTTCTGTATTTGTTGTGAGACCCAGTAATCTTGCTGATGTACTGCTCTACACAGATGTGACTACCTTCTTATTAGACTGTCAAAGCAAGAAATATTTGCCAATCACATGAAATTTAAGGAGGGCTTAAAAACATATACCTCAAGGGAAAACAGCTGGGTTGACAACAGCACAAGGCTCTCTTTATAAAACTGTCCATGGAATAAATTTTGCCTTCCCAACAAGTGCCTTAAGATTTAAATATGTTTAATATCTTATATCACTTCATGTTAATTAGGGCTGAAGATTTTTTTCTGGGTTTGCTTTCAATTTATTAATCAATTTTTATATTGTACTAGCCATTCTCAAAGTTGTCAGATCATTGAAATAAATGAAAAGTGCAAAAGTACAAAAACTAAAATATACCCCCAAATTCTAATATATTTTTATAAAACTCCCCAAAAAACTCTACTTATTATTTTAATTTAGAAACACTGGTCTTTCTGTCTTTGATGTTCTTAATTAAATCACGTCTTTTCTTTGTGTGTTTGCAGTCCTCCTTTCTAGCTCAGTCTCAGGTTCACTCTTACTTTTGGTGTCTTTGGCTAATTCAGTAACAATTGAAAGAAGAGAGCAACTAATTCCTTGAACTCAGATTGCTAATATTGATTGAGAAACTCCCACTTTTAGTAGTTCATCAGTTGCTTTTCTTTCATAATGAACATAAACAATCTAGCTCTGTTCTTTCCAGAGTTATGCTAATCTTCAGTTTTATTTATTATAGGTACTCTACTAAAAGATACCTTTGGAACTTGTAATCAGTCTTGACATTTTTTTCTGAAATACTATCATTTAATATATCGTAAGTTGTATCTCAATCGAATGGAGTTGGTTAAATTGAAATTCTTTTTCTGTTCTTTATGTTATAATGATTATACTGTTGTCAATCAGAGCAGGGATCCAAGTGGCCTTGTAGCAATAAAATCATAGGAACGTTCTTGTTAGCATGGGGAAATGAGATAGGCCATGCTTGTCATTCTATCCTTTCTTGATTTTAAAATTCTTCTCAGTACATCTTTTGAAATACATACCAATGTTTTACTCTGCTGGGATCTTTCAAGCTCAGTGAGAGCAAAAGAAAATCCTTCATCTAGGAGTCCACAAATGTGGAAAGTGTCAGTTGGCAACTGGCTGTGTCAACAGTTCACTTTCATGTATCATAAAGCTACAGATGAAGTCTGTCCCCCTTCAGAGGATAAACTGTGTCTTCGCTATAATGATTCCTTCTCTTCCCAAATTATAAGAACAGGAAGGGGAAGTGATTTGAACAAAGTGTTTCTGTTTTCCTTCTCAGAAAATATGGAATAAAATAGCTCTTTTTATAATACATCTGGTTTGAAGGGACTATTTCCTTACTTTTAAACTATAAAAATAAATATAAAAAATTAAACAAAATATTAACTTTTAACAATAGAGAAATAGAACAGTATATCATACTTGCGGTTCTCCCTATATTCCGAAGTACTGTCATAAAGGCCATAGTGAATTTATCTTCAACATCCTTTGCCGTAACTCCTAGAGTAGGAATTATAACCTTTATTTAACAAACATTCATGTTTGAAATGTAATGAGCTTCCCCAGATTTTCAGAGCTCCTCTGAAGTCTTTTCTAGGATAGAGAGTGTATTTCAATAAGCAAATCAGAGCCAAGATTTATTTTCCCTCTGTGACCCTTTCCATGACTGAGGAAGGACAAAGAAGCAGAAAATCATCCTTACTGGTCTATGTGGAATCAGTTTAATACAGAATAACAGTAACTGGAACACAGTGGCATACATCATAAAAGGATATTAAAGAGTAAGACATTTAAAACTGTTTGTACTAACTCAAGTAAAATATGATGAGGTATTTATCCAGGTTAACTTCCTGTCTTTTCTGCATATTATGTACTTTACAGATGGCTTTGCGTTATGATCTCAACTGTTTCTAATCATTAAAAGAAACATAAGCAGTTTTTAGCACTCAAGGGACAGCAAGCACATGTAGAAGGACCAGTTTTCAAGATGGTTCAGTGTATCTTTTCAAGCCAGGAGGGAACAGTGGAAAAAGCCCATGCTATTCTTATTTTTTAAGGAGAGTGGATTTGTTTTGTGTGAATAGCAATGCACTTATGAGTCAAACAGTGGACTTTTCACACTGGTGTGCCACAGATACTTTCAATTAACCTAAGCAGATACATTTTTATTCTGTTTTTAGACAACAGATATAATCAGAACTGAAAGCAAAAATGTTTATTATAACTTCCAAAGTTTTTTTTTTTTTAAGTCGGATTCTTGCTCTGTCGCCCAGGTTGAAGTGCAGCAGCCTGATCTTGGCTCACTGCAACCTCTGCCTCCTGATCTCAAGTGATTCTCTTGCCTCAGCCTCCCAAGCAGCTGGGATCACAGGCACCCACAACCACGCCCAGCTTTTTTTCATTTTTATTTTTATAATTTTAGTAGACACAGGGTTTTACCATGTTGGTCCGGCTGGTCTCAAACTCCTGACCTCAGGTTATCTGCCTATCTCAGCCTCCCAAAGTGAGCCACCACACCCACCCTGTGACTTCTAGATTTCTGTTAGAATTTTTATGTGACTTTTCTTACAGATTTGATGTGAGATTAATTGATTTTTATCAGGAAACTTTTTATTATCATGAAATAAATCTTAGGTGGAAAGACTGAATGGATTAAATGTGTTTTTGTTTTTGCAACTTTTATAATTTAATCTAGTTATGTTGTCTTAAGAACAAAGAATGACCTGAATCATTTCTGCATTTAAAGTTAATTAATAAATTGGATGTGATACTTGACAAGATTTAATATAACTTTATAGACTCTTCTGACATCTACTCTGTATAGTTTTAAAAATCGTGTACACTCTCTTTGTAATTCTATATCTTTTAAAATTAGACCTCATTTAAAAAGTATCCTTTCTATTTGTATTTTATCTTTGAAAGACTGGAATTAGTAGGAACATGTGAAAAATCTCCTATATCAGTTTCATTTCTGAGTTTTAAAAAATTGTTTAAACTTTTCTTTACATATGTTTTGGGATTATTTGGATATGCTCTTTTACAATGTTTATATTTACTTTCTGGTTTATACTTTTACTGATATAAAATTTAACATCTTAAGTTCTATTATATTTTCAAAATACACTTCTTACATGATTTTCCTTTGTAAGCTATTAGTAAATAGTTATTGAATAAGTAATAATTTAATAGTTCCATATTTCAGGTACACATATACATATGATGGAAGTATAAGGGAAGAAAATCCTAGGCAGATAAAATAGCTTGTAGAAGGACTTGGGATTTTCATGATCCAGCACATTAGCATAACTGGATCCTAATGAGCTGTATATAGAGGGAGTACCAGATATGCAATCAGCAAGTAGGCAGAAGTTCAACCTGAAAAGGGCTTGAAGACTTAACGATGTATGGATTTTATCTTACTTATATGTTTAAAAGTTTACTCTAATTGTTTAATAAATACTGGATAATTATAAGGCATTGAGAAATAAAAAGCCAGGAGAACAATAATCGCCTAAATATGGTAGTCTAGAGGAGAAGTAAGGGTGGCTTGTACCAGGGAGGTAACGATACAGAATAAATCAATAAATAAATATGAGATCTATTTTGACTAAGTTTATTAATGAATTGGATATAGCAGATGAGTACATGACAAAGCTGGGTATTTATCTGAACTTATATGTAGATAGTTGAGGTATTTCAGGTTGAAGAAACTTAAGATTAGAAATGGGTTTGTTTTGGAGAGCAGAGAGAAATAATTAAGAAGCCTGAATAATTTCTATTAAATGAGAATGTCAAATGGGCATCTGGACATGTGATGTAGGGACAAAGTTAGATCTTAATTTGTGAGTCATTGACATATAAGTAATGTGCGAAATTGTGAACTTGCACAGGCATAAGACTAGAATAGAAAACTTAGAACAAAGACAAGGGTCATAAATAATATTGATGTGAATAATGGAATGTGGAAATATTTACTAATTACTTATTGCGTGTCAGGAAATACCAGAATTTACATGTTTATTCTCTGATTAATCTTTGCAAAACTATATATGAGGCCAGTTAAATCATTATGCATAATTTACAAATTTAGTAATTCAGGCAGAAAGAAGTTCAGAAACTTGACAGGAATCACATTGAGCAATTGTACTGGAGCCAGCATTTGAAAACTACAAGAATGCACCTTGGGCCTGCACTCCTTTCCACGGCTATATGCCATTTTCATACATAGCTACATGTATGCTACTCTGAGACAGAGAGAGAGAGAGAAAGAGAGAGAGAGAAAAACTGAAAGTGAGGCAGTAAGAGGGCAAGAGAGGGCTTTTTGAGGTAGAGAGTGAATCAAAATGCTAATGATGATCAGATACTGTAGCTATTTTTTAGCATCTGAAAAGAGATTTGACAAAAGAGGCAAATAAATGCATAATCGCAGTAAAGCATAAGTAGCGTGAGAGAGCTATGATGAGTACTATGTTAATTCGCAATAAGGACTTCTCAGTCCTATGAGAGGGTTGCTAAAGAACTTGATGTTTGAACTAAATATTGCTGGGTGAGATGAGTAATAAATTATTACATAAAAAGTAGCAGGTAACGTCACTATCCTATGTCAATGGTTATTTTTCCAGTATCAGTGATATTTGAAACATACTCTACTCATTACTTCACATGCATTCACCTCCCCAAAAAGTTTCTAGGAAGTACTTAATAACAATATTTTGTAAAATTACAGTAAAAATTGGGGGACGATTTAAGATGTAAACAGCCATAGTCTTAATCGATTATTAACATTAGATTTAATTAATTTCTGTAACCACAGTCATAATATTGTAGTATTATGTTATATTACTAACATATACAACAAAGCATCATATTATGGCTATTTTTATTTCCTCATATTAGAAATGCTATATTATTATATACATTTTTAGTTTTTAGTTAAATCAAAGTATTTAAATGTTTATCATTTTAAAAGATACATATATATAATGATACCTTGACAATGAATACTTCTTTGCTTTCCGTTATTTATAATTGGATGGCATTTAGTGGATATGTTAAATGATGTTCAGTGCAATTAAAAAGGACATTTACAAGTCAGCATGAATTTTCAGGGCATCTTTTGCATCATCTGCTAGGATAGATGTTTCCAGCACCATTTCATTTTTTATAACTTGGGATTTACAATTTATTACTGTGACCTAGAATAATGAGAAGGGCTCCAGATTAAGTAACGTGTCAGCATTTTTACCAAAAAAAGTTCAGGATACTTCAAAATATTTTAGATTTTAACTTTGGAGGAAATAGACACTTGATCTTGAGATAGCTTTTAAGTTAAAAACAATATTAGTGAATGGGCTACACGCTGCACAGTTGTCAGCTTCCATTGCTCCTGCTGAGGGGAACTACCCTCCCCACTGACACACAGCCACCCTGTCCCTGCCTAAACATTTTTGCTGTGGCTGGGTACCCTTCAGAGGACCCAGCCCACAGAGACTTGAACTGTGCCAAGGGTCTCCCACCACTGGGAGAGAGAGGACTGGGGAGACTAGGCACCTTCTCATACTCGCATGACAGGTACCACCACTGATCCTGCAAGTGGGAGGTGTGAGTGGGTCATGCATCTCACAGTTGCTGCCTCCACTGCTCTCACGGACTGGGAAGTAGGGGAGTGTCTGTATTCCCTATGGACAGATCCTAGCATAGCTGGCCTGCCCCTACCTAATCATTTCAGCCGCAGTCCAGCACCATCCTCAGATCCCAGGTCCCTGAGGATGTCCTGGCTGTTACTACCTTCAGGCTTTAGCTGCCAGAGCATTCTGACAGCACTCTTGGAGCCAACCTCCCCATCTTTGTCACAGTCAGCACCTGGAGCATGGGGACTGGCAGTCCAGACACTCTAGAACTCATGTACAATGTTCAGGGGACCATCTAGGGATCTAAAGATTGAGAGATTGCCTAGTCCAGTCCACCACTACTGCAACATGATCACTCCTCCTGGGGTCTGTGATTGGGCCAATCCAACCAGCTGACACCACCATAGCTGACAACCACCCATATGTGCCACAAGGGAGAACACTTACCTTTATCTACATGAAGTAGCAGCATACCTGCACTGGAGAACAGGCAAGCCACAATGCTCTCTGCACTGGACTGAGGGAAGAACTCCCACCCTGACCCACTACCACAGAATACTTTAGGACAGGTATTTTCTATGGCTATTAGCTGCATTCTGGACTGGAGATACAGGAAACTGTCCTATTTGAGAGTCATGAACTCTGGGACAGAGGTGTGATAGGAAAACAGATCACGTTCCTACCTGCACAGGATATGGAACTGGTGCACTCCTTCCCCAACATTCAGAGACCTCAGCACATTTCACCAAGGGCTCCCTCAAACACTTACATCAGGGCTGGTGTCTGCCCTGGTCATTGGGATATTCATAGGTGATCCTGGTAGTCTAGCTCCACCTAGTTTTGACCTCCCCACCAGGATGAATACAGAGACTAACCCATCACCTAAAACAACAGAGAGTACATCCTAGTAAACAAAGGTCCAGCATACACCCACCTGCTTTTGCTGTACCTTGCTGTTATTCACAGGTGCCACCTGCTGGCCTGGAGGCTGAACTGCACAACACAATACAAAACCTGCCAAGAGAGGTGCACAGGGCTAAACAAGCAAAGCCAAAGGATCCTCCTACATATGCTACATTTGCAACCTCAGGGAAAAAAATCATCATTGAAATGAAAGTAAATGTAAAAGTCACAAGTTACAACTTTCCCATATGAGAAGAAATCAGTGTGAGAACTGCGGTACCAGTAAACAACGGAGAGTTGCAACATCTTTAGAGGACCACACTAATCCCCAAGCACTAGATTCTAACCAAAATAAAAATTCTGAAATGACATGCAAAAGAAGTCTTAAAACAAAAATAATAAGGAAGCTCAGCGATATCTAAGAAAAAGTTAAAACCTAACATAGAGAAATCAGAGAGATAGTACAAGGAGTAAAGGAAGACATAGATACCTTTAAACAAAAGGTACAACATAACCTCTGAAAATGAAAATTAACACAAAGAGTTACAAATTACAATGTAAAGTTTTAACAACAGCCTACACCAAAGAGAAGAAATAATCTCCAAGTACAAAGATAAGTTTTTTCAACAAACCCAGTCAACCAAATTTTTTTAAAAATGTAAAGATAAAGAATTCTAGAAGTATGAGATTATGGAAAGTGACCTGACCTATGAGTTATAGACATTTCTGAGGGAGAAGGAGAAAAATTAAAGTGATTAACAAAAAAATGTGAGGGAATAACTCAGGAAAATTTCCCTGGTTTTGATAGGGATGTAGAAATCCAGGTTCAAAAAGCTCAGAGTACAATTTTGATATAATCTGGAAATTTGTCCCCACTCAAATTTTATGTTAAATTGTAATCCTCCATGCTGGAGATGGGGCCTGATGAGAGGTGTTTTGTTTATGCAGGTGGATCACTCATGAATGGTGTGGGTCATCCCCTTGGTGATAAATGAGCTCTCACTCTGAGTTCACACAATATCCGGTTATTTTAAAGTGTACAGCACCCTCCAATTCTCTCTCGCTTACCCCTGTTTTGATATGTGACATGCTAATTCTCACTTCACCTTGTACCATGATTGAAAGCTCCCAGAGGCTTCACCAGAAGCTGAGCAGATATCAGCATCATGCTTCCTGTAAAGCCTGTAAAATCATAAGCCAATTAAACCCCTTTTCTTTATAAATTACCCAATCTCAGATATTTCTGTGTAGCAATGCAAGAACAGTGTAATACTACCTGGAAGAGACTTTGCATGACGAAAATAATCAAGAGATTATCATCATATTATTTAAATTGAACAAGAAGAAAAAAAATGAAAGGAACAAGTGAGAAGTGTCAAATCACCCATTAAGTAGTTCCATCAGACTAACAGTAGACCTCCCAGAAGAAACCTTATAAGGCAGAAGGGACTAGAGTCCTATTTTCAGTCTTCTTAAAGAAAAATTTCCCAGACAAGAATTTTGTACCTTTAGAAATTAAGCTTCATAAATGAAGGAGAAAAAAAAGCCTTTCCCAGATAAGCAAATTCTGAGGGAATTTGTTACCAATTGGCTGGCCCTACAAGAAATGTGCAAAGAAAATTAAAAAATGGAAATGAAAGACAATACGGATTATCATAAAAGCAGATATAACTACAAAGCTCACAAATCCTATAAGGCAATCACAATATTAAAATTACAAGTCAGCTATGTAAGAACACTATGACAGGAACAGAGCCTCACATATCAATGTTATCCTTAAACATAACTGATATAAATGCCTCCACTTAAAGATACAGACTGGCAAATTGGATGAAAATTAACAAAATTTAAACATTTGATGCCTACAGAAGCCTAAATCGATGAATATAGTCACCCACAGTGCCAAAAAACAGTGGTGGAAAAAATATAACACACAACGGAAACCAAAGACAAGCAGGAGTTGCTATATTTATAACATATCAAACAGATTTTAAATCAAAATATTAAAGACACAAAGAAGGTTATCATAAAATTATTATTTCACTCCAAGAAGAAGTTGTAACTATCCTTTATCTATGTACACCCAACAACAGAACACCTAGATTCTTAAAGCAAATATTACTAGACCTAAAAAAAGAGATAGCCATGAAATAGTAGTATGGAACTTCAGTACCCCACTGACAGCATTAGATAGTTCATTGAAGCAGAAAACCAACAAAAAAATTCTAGAGAAAACTAGAATTGTAGCTGGGTGTGGTGGCATATGCCTGGAATCCCAGCTACTTGGGCAGTTAAGTCAGGAGAATTGCTTGAACCAGTTAAGGCAGAGGTTGCAATGAGCCAAGATCACACCACTGCATTCCAGCCTGGGCTACAGGGTAACACTCTGTCTCAAAACAAAACAAAATAAAAAACTAGAATTGTTTTCTCATTCTTCTGTCATTCTTCAAAATAGTCCATATACTAGGCCATAAAGTGAGTCTCAATAAATTCAAGAAAATCAAATAACTGGAAATGAATACCAAGATAAACTCAAAGTCAGAGAAATACATGAAAACTATACAATTTGTTTCTGAATGACTTGAGCAAACAAATAAATTAAGGCTGAAATCAAAAAATGTTTGAAATAAGTGAAAATAGAGACACAGCATACCTAAATCTTTGGGACACAGCAAAAGCAGTGTTAAGAGGAAAGTTTATAATGTTAACTATCTATATCAAAAAGATATACAGATCTCAAATTAAGAACTCAACATACCAAAAGAACTAAAAAATCAAGGATAAACCAAAACCAACACTAGCAGAGAAAAAGAAATAACAAAGTTCAGACAATAACTAAATAAAATTGAAATAAAATATTATACAAGGGATAAATGGAATGAAAAGTTTGTTCTTTGAAAGGATAGGCAAAATTGGTAGACTGCTAACTAGATTAACCAAGAAAAAAGACAGAAGATTCAAATAAGCACAATTAGAAATGATAAAGTTGATATCACAGCTGATACTATAGAACTACAAAAGATTAGGAGATATTATGAATACCTCTATATGCACAGACTAGAAAACCTTGGAGAAAATAGATTTCTGTAAACATACAACTTTCCAAGATAGAATCAGTAAGAAATAAAACTTTTGAACAGACCAATAAAGGGTAATGAAATTGAATCAGTAATTTAAAAAATTTCCCCAACAAAAAGCCCAGAACCAGATGAATTCATAGCCAAATTTTACCAGACATACAAAAAAGAGGTAGTAGCTATCATAATGAAACTTTCAAAATATCTAGGAAGAGGGATTCTACTCTAATTTGCTCCATGAAGCCAATGTGATCCTGATACCAAAAGTAGGCAAGGACATACCTAAAAAAAAAAAAAAAAGAAGAAGGAAAAAAAAAGAAAACTACACACCAATATACCTGTTGAAAATACATAAAAATATCCTTAGCACAATACTAGCAAACCATATCTGGCAGCATTTCTAAAAGATAATATATCATGATGAGGTGGGTTTTATCCTGTGGATGAGAGGATGGGTCAACATACACACAATCAATAAATGTAATTCACATAAACACAATTAAAAACAAAAACCATATGAAGATTTCAATAGATGCGCAAAAACTATTTGATAAGATCCAACATCTCTTTATGATAAAACCCTCAATGATTTAGGAATAAATGAAATATACCTCAAAATAATAAAAGCTATGCATGATAAACCCACAGCCAACATCATACTGAATGAGCAAAAGTTGAAAGCCATCTCCCTAAGAACTGGAACAAGACAAGGATGCCCACTCTCACCACTCTTATTCAATTTAGTACTGGAAATCCTACTCACAGCAATCAGGTAAGAGAAAGAAATGAAAGTTATCTAAATGACAAAAGAGAAAGGCAAATTATCTCAGCTGACTGCTGACATAATTTTATACGTAGAAAATCCTGAGGACCTTTCTTAAAGACTCCAAGACATAGATAAATTACTTCAGTAAAGTGTCAGGATACAAACTTAACATGTAAAATCAGTATTATTTCTAAAAACCAATAACACTAAAACTTAGAATCAAATCAAGAACTCAATCTCATTTGCAATACAAAAAATAAAATGCCTAGCAGGTCAAAGAACTATACAGGAGATCTGAAAATACTGATGAAATGAATAGATGACACAAACAATGCACAAGAATTCCATCCTCATGGATTGGAAGACTCAATATTCTTAAAAGGATCATTCTGCCCAAAGCAATCTATGGATTGAATGCAATTCAAATTAAATTACCAGTGTCATTTTTTAGAATTAGAAGAAAATTCTAAAATTCATATACAATCAAAAAGAACCTGAATAGCCAAAGCAATCCTAAACAAAAAGGATAAAGCTGGAGGCATCATGTTATCTAACTTCAAACTATCCAATAAGGCTATAGTAACCAACATAACAAGATCCTAGTGCAAAAATATAAAACAGGTCATTGGAACAGAGTAGAGATCTCAGAAATAAAGCCACATATGTACAACCAACAATTTTTTTGACAAAGTTAACAAAAATAGTGGAAAAGGGACACCCTATTTAATAAACGGTGACAGAAAAATTATACAGCCATATGCAGAAGAATGAAACTGGACCCCTATCTCTCAGCATATACAAAAATTAACTCAAGGTAGATTAAAAGTTTAAATGTATCCAGACTATCATTGATGGGCATTTGGGTTGATTACACCATGGAATACTATGCAGCCATAAAAAAGAATGAGATCATGTCTTTTACAGAGACATGGATGGATCTGGAAGCTATTATCCTCAGCAAACTAATACAGGAACAGAAAACCAAACACCACATATTCTCACTTTTAAGTGGGAGCTGAACAATGAGAACACAAGGATACAGGGAGGGGAATAACACACATTAGAGCTTGTTGGGGAGACGAGGTGAGAGGGAGAACATCAGGAATAATAGCTAATGCATACTGGGCTTAGGTTATGGGTTGACAGGTGCAGCAAACCACCATAGAAGGAAAGAAGGAAGGAAGGAAGGAAGGAAGGGAGGCAGGGACGGAGGGAGGGAGGGAGGGAGGGAGGGAGGGAGGGAGGGAGGGAAAGGGGAGAGAGGAAGAGAGGAAGGAAGGAAGAAAGGAAGGAAGGAAGGAAGGAAGGAAGGAAGGGGGAAAGAAAGAGAAGGACAGAGAGAAAGAAATAGAGAAAGAGAAGGAAGGAAAGAAAAACAAAGAAAAAGAAAGAAAGGGGAGAGAGAAAGAAAGGGGAGAGAGGAAGGAAGGAAAGAAGGAAGGAAGGAGAGACAAAAAAGAGAGAAAGAAAAAGAAAGAAAAAGATGGAAGGAAGAAATATGGAAGGAAGGAAGAATTGAAATTAAGACCTGAAACTATAAATAAACTAGAAAAATACCTAGAATAAGCTTTTCAGGACATTGACCAAGGCAAATAATTTTAAAATAAGACATTAAAAGTAAATGTGACAAAAATAAAAAAGACCAATGAGATTTAACTAATCTAAAATGTGTCTACACAGCAAAGTAATAATCAGGAGTGTAAACAGACAAATAAAAATGGGAGAAGATATGTGCCAATTACGCATCTGAAGAGGAGTAATATCCAGAATTTACAAGTAACTCAAACCACTCAAAAGATATATTTATAACTCAGTTAAAAAATGGGCCAAAGACATGAACAGACACTTCTCAAAAGAAGACATAAAAGTGGCAAGCAAACATATGAAAAAAATTTCTACCTTGCTAATCATCAGAGACATACAAATTAAAAGCACAATGAGATACCAACTCACAACCATTAGAACTGCTGTGATTAAAAAGTCAAAAAACAACAGATGTCAGCGAGGATAAAGAGAAAAAGGGAGAGCGTGTACACTGTTCATCGGAATGTAAATTAGCACAACCATGATGGCAAACAATATGGAGATTTCTCAAAGAATGGAAAATATAGCTACCATGCGACCTAGAAATCCCACTACTGATATCCACCCAAAGAAAAAGAAATCATTATATCAAAAAGACATCTGCACTCATATATTTATCACAAAACAATTCACTACTCACAATTTCAAAGTCATGGAATCCACCTAAGTATGTATCAAAAGATGACTGGATAAAGAAAGTGTGATATACGTACACAATGGGACACTATGTAACCATAAAAATAATGAATTCATGTCCTCAGGAGGAACATGGATGGAGCTCGAGGCCATTATCCTAAATGAAATAGCTCAGAATCAGAACATCAAATATTTCATGTTCTCATTTATAAGTAAGATCCAAACAATGGGTATACAGAGTGATGGATAAAAACAGTAGATACTGGGGACTCCAAAAAGGAGGATAATGGGATAAGAATGAGTGTTGAAAATTATCTGTTGGGTACAATATTCACTATTTGGGGAAGCAGTAAACTAGAATCCCAAATCTCATCACTACAAAATATATTCATGTAACAAACCTGAAAATATACCCAGTGAGCCTATAAAATTATTTTTAAAATAAAATACACCAGAAATATTATGACTTTTTACAGTTTTTGAGTTTCTTATGGTTCATCTAATAAGTCAAAATTTCTTAATATGAAACTGTCCACATAGTCATAACCAGGGTATGGTAAAGAGTGTGCATTATAAGGTAACTGAAATCAGAGACCATCTAAAGATTTTAAGGATATTTCTCAGAAGGAGCATCGACCACTTTTTCTGATGAAACATATAAACAAATATACATGCATATATACACACATACACATGCACATACACACATTCTTTAGTAAAAAAGGAAATTGTCTAAACATATGTATGTGTATATGCATGTACATGTCTCTCTGTGTATATGTATGTGTGTGTATATATATATAGATATCTACAGTTTCTCTATATACCTGTACATATCTCTATATAAAGAAACTATAGATATACATGAAGATATATAGAGATATATTATGAGAAACTCTTAGAAATTTTCTTTTCTCCTAAAGAATATGAACTCAAGTAAATAAAGTTACATTTTGTTTTCTCTAAAGCTTGCTGCAGAGTTGGTCAAGTTGTACAAGAAATTCAGTAATTCTAACCTCTTCAACTTACAAATGAATAGATGATACGAGATATTATTTTACTACCATACATATTGAAGAGAAGTAAATAAGGACAAAAACTTGAGTTGTTTGTAACAGTTTCCATATGACTGAGGAAAGATCTATTTCAAAGCAGTGACACAAATTTCAAATGCAAAGTAAACTGTCAGCTATAAAATACTAAAGTGGTGATATTTCTTAATACATAAATTATTTCATAAAGGATAAGTAGCACATTTAATATCTATGAGTCTCAAATGTTTTACTTTAATGAATATTAGCTCCCATATCAGTAAATAGGAAACAATATTAGTATAACTGTGAAGCTGGTTTGTTTTATATGTAATTTTGATCAGATACATTAATATTTTAAAGCTTCTATTGACAAGTTTTCTCACAGGAAAGTGTAATCACAGAACCAAAACAATCTGCTTCAACTTTGTGTCATGTTTTTCAGTCGCCAAGGACCCCAGGTTTCAAGTTATGTAACCCAAGCAACCACGCAACCAGATGAACCACACATGCAACCACAGGAAGGCCTAAGTGCTCAATCCAAGGAAAGGATTGAATGAAGAAGCACACACCTCATGATCCATGATCCAATCAGATTGATCCCTGGCATCACACCATGGCATAGTCCAGTTAGATCATGACTCCAGACATCACTGCATTGCAAGATCTAATCACATCACACATCGTTACCCTCTGTCTATGGATCCTACACCAGTCTCTAGCTGAAGATGACAAATTTGTGTGTTGTCTTCTGTGTCGTTTCCAGTCGATTCACAGTAAACCTTTCTTTTCTCAAAAGCCTGTGCCATAGTGTTGGCTTCTAAGCATGTTGCGAAGCAAGGCTATTGCTTGCTTGATAACAAAAGGACACGTTAGGCAACATAAAACCTTAAGAATAACTAAATCTCCTACAAAAATGCCTTTGTTTAATGAAAGTAGTAGTTGATTTATTGCTTCATGAACTTCTTTGATTCTACTCTTTTAAATTATTTCAGAAAGCCAAGAGCATAATTGAGGAAAAGGTGAAAACATTTCCTCCAAATTAAAAAAAAAAAAAGATAAAGTGTAGTACACACCACCAAGGGTTCAAGTTAGAATTTTGGTAACACTCATCTCTTTCGAAAGTGAATCTCTATAACGATCCACAGTGAATGAAGAAAACAGAGTTTACATTTTAATGGTTCTAAGGATATGATTCTGTGTGTGAATGGCAGGGGAGAGCTAGCTATGCTACTGGGTTTTCTTTGGATGGTTACTTTTTTAGGAATCTATACTTGAAAAGTTGCATGAATTTTAATTGATCTGCTTCTAGCTTTATCTTTATGAGCCTTGATATTTGAGCTTGCTATTTAGCAAACTATAAGATTATTCAGGAATATATATATATATAATATATATATAAAATATATACATATACACACATATTATTGCTATAACATTATATATATAAATATATAAAAATATATAAATATATATATATGTGTTATAGCGATATGTATACATTACCCTTAGTAGGGGGCTACAAAATAAAAACTGTAATGCTGCCATGTCAGTAGTTTTCGTCTTTAGTTCAGCATTTTCTCTCTCTTTTAATGTGCCAAATGTCTTTTGGAAGTTATGTTCTCTCTGCTTGGACAATCATCTTCACCACTTACACCTGCCTAAAGTTTTCAAGTAGCATCTTAATTGGAAGTTTCTTAAGAAGGTCTCCTCATTCTATGTCATAGATTTTAATCACATGGACTTCGGAATCAAATTCCTTTATTAAAACGTAGCTCGACCATTTATGAGATACATCACTCTAGTTAGGCAGGATATTTAAATTCCCTCTGCCTTTATTTTTTCATTTGTAAATTGGAGGATAAGCATTTACTATCATGTAAAACATATAAAACCATTCAAAAATTTTAGATATAAGTGTTAGTGTTAGGTTTTTAATATGCATCTTTACTTATTTTATCAGGAGCACAAATGAAATCTCTGGAATCAGATGGAATTTTTAAAACTTTGCAATAAATTGCATGTGTCTCTGTCTCCATGCCCTCGTTGTTCTAGTCATTATACTTAGGGTGACACCTTGAGATCCAATGGTGGGAATTTTCTTGCATGAGTGCCTGGAGGTCCAAAAATAAGAGGTGTAGAGGATGATTTTCCTGTGCTCATACTATAGAAAGAGGTAGCTATTCCTCTCACTACCTGAAAGTGTCTTCTCCATGCACTAGTACCACTTTTATCTTCTAGCTCTTTAAGATGTGAATAAAGTGTTTGCAGGAGTCTATTAGCTTAATGTCTCAGCTTTTAAGTTATCTCTGAGTCTTGAGTCCCATTACTTATTGATATGCAAATACCTAGAAAGATAAAGCTTCAGTCTTTCCAGGAACCTTTGGTGCTTAACCTAGGGACGTAGTCCAGTGCTGTAATTGGGTGTCTCCGAGAAATAAGAGACATTTTACTGCCCTTTGGGGTCAAAGCAATCAACCAGACCAATTTCCACACATCTGGTATGAAGATGGTTCTAGGAAGCTGGGACTTTTTACAAAAACACTGGGAAATTCAGGGAAGTTTTTCTTTTCTCATAATTAGCATTAACGTGAGCATCAGTATTGCTAGGCATTTTTTATTACATACTTTCAGAGCCAACTTCTGTTTCATAACATATACCACTATTGTAGTTATGTTTATGTGTATTATTTTTGCCAAATGTATGTATAAACCTTTAATTTGTTTCATATATGATTTTCTAGATGCTCTGTATTTTTACCTCTCAAATATGAATGCACAATTCATCTGAAACATTTATCTATCATAACATTTATCAACCTGTCGTTTCTTTTGTTGAACTTTCACTTAGGTGTTGTTCAACAGGAGTTTCTTTGATGATGAGTGTGTTTTATATCTGTGCAATTCTATGTAATAGCCAACAGCGTTATAGCTATTGACCTCTGGATATTTACATAATGCGTCTGAGGAACTGAAGAATTAATTTTATTTCATTTTAATTTATTTAAATGTAATTTAAATAGCAACATATGAGTGTATGGCTCATGGCAGTAGCATTGTATCACATAGTACATTCTTTTCCGTCGATTTATCTCTGTGTGTTTCTAAAGAAATTTAAAATTATTGTTGCATAAATACAGTCAGGAAGGTCTCTAAATCCTCCTCCAGGTTCAATAAATCAGTAGAAAGGCTCACAGGTCTCAACTAAGTTGTTATCCTCACGGTTTCATTTCGTTTTAATGAAATGATACAGATTAAAAGCAGCAATAGGAAAAGGCTTATTGAGCATGGTGCAGGAAAGACCAAGCATGAAGCTTCCTGTTGTCATCTCTTAAAGGAGTTGTGTGAACATCCCTTACTCCTTCCAGCAACAATGTGTGGCAATACACATGGAGCATTACCCACCAGGAAAATCCATACAAGCACGAGTATCCAGACTTTTTATGAGGGCTGATCATGTAGACACAACTGACCACACATATGGCTGAATTTAGTCTCCAGGCCCTCCAGAGATTGAGGTGACACTATATGGTCCAAAGCCCCCAACATAAACTACATTGTTAGCATATATTAAGTGGCATAGCACAGGGTCATCCAGTAAATGAAGACATTCTTAACAGGCAGTGCATTTGAATAAGCTCAAATCACCCCTCAGAACATCACAGGCAAAGAACAAACCTTTCTTTGGGCAAGGTTAATCTTTAACTGAATATATGTAATACACTTTAATGTAAATTAAGCCTAAAATTATTTTTTCATCAAGATTTTTGACATTGATGAAACTTTGCATTTTTATATAAATTTGCAATCTGTTTGCTCATTTTTGTTATAATTGTTCTTGAATTTCTCGAGCAATGGTAGATGGGAAATTGACAGAAATAATTGAGGAGATAATTGATGAGGAAAGGTAAAAGTTTTTCAGAATGTCTCTCCTGCCTTCACATTTGGCACTGGGTTAAGAAGAAATTTAGTACAGAGTTTGGGAACACTTCATCAGGGAACTTATATTTTAATCAGG
Source organism: Cacajao melanocephalus (assembly GCA_963573385.1). Lineage (NCBI taxonomy): Eukaryota > Metazoa > Chordata > Mammalia > Primates > Pitheciidae > Cacajao > Cacajao melanocephalus. Next base: position 26,178 of record CAUYLG010009699.1, read on the forward strand.
CTTTATATAATAGCAAGTTAAATTGTTTAGAAATATAGAAAGCATATTGGTCAAGGGTGTGACATAAAGTTACATTGAAATCTTGTTGGAAATACAATTCCTCACTACTGCTACAACTTGTATTTATGTTACTAACATTTTTAAGCAATTAAAGTAATCATACAACATGGCAAAGTCCTCAAAATATCATCTGACTGTTTTAAAAATCTGGAATTCAATCAATAATAGAGTTCAATCATATCTACCACCACCAATGTTATTTAGACTCATTAAAAGAAAAAAAGAATGACATAATTTAAAATATGAGACCTATTTATGCAGTGCTTTATGAAGAGAATGCAGTTTACAAATTTCATACAGTGAATATTTAATCATCAGCAAATTGTTTAGCACTTAATAAGTGCTAGGCACTGTTCAAGCACTTGATAAATTTTAACTTCTTTAGGGTTGATAACCTTGTTGGAATGAGTATTTTCTCAAATAACAACACAGTGTTTTGTATTTCCTTAGTGTACAAATTTAGAATATTGTGAGCCTGTTTCTCTAGTTAATTGGAAATACATAATGCAGTGATCACTGATGCATTCAAAATTCATTAGAAGAGCAAGAGCACTTGGTTTTCTTCCTCAAGTCATTACATAGGGAATATGGAGATCTATAAGCCTCCAGAAAGTTAAGTGATCTTACATACTATCAGAACACAAATTTTCCACTTTCCACAAAGAATACACAATTCACTAAATCATAGGATTGTAATTTTATATGATTTAGTATGTACTTTGCAGGAATTACTGTTACAACAGCAAAAAGCACTTGGAAAGTATCTAAAATTATTTTTCACTCAATGCTGTATATTTCTCTGTCTAACTATGACAGAGCTGCAGTTCAGATAAACATATTTATGGTGGTGTCACTTCATATCAAGCACATTGGGACAGTGAGAAAATGTAATCTAGGTAGAAGAAAATTTCATCTGATTCTCAAGAGTCCATGCTGTACTGTAATGCATTAGAAATTACTAACAGAATGTTGTAACTTGCACATCATCACATCTCATGAGACATTCATTATTATGATAGAAGTGCCTAAGGCTTCTTTTATTCTAATACTGTCTTTGTAAGGTAACTGAATAGGCAGATGGTTAATGTAAATACAGTTTAGTGCTTCCTAACAATTATTTTCAGAAAAATAATGTTGGCAGAACAGAAATAATTTTGACACCTGTTTATGTCTACATAAAATGAATGTTGACACAGATATCCAAAAGGGACATTAACCGTTTTTCAAACATAGTAGATCTTTGTTCTTATTGCCAATGTTCAGATTTTTCATGTTTAGCTCTCTTCACTACCTTACATTTTTATAATAATGCAATTTTTTGTTTTATAAAGCACCTTTCAAAGCATGTTTGTATATATTACCTCTTTTGATCTTCAAACCTGAGCATACATTTCACTCAACATAGGTAGAGTAGCTTGTTCTTTTGAAGAAAAAAAAAAAAGGCTCAGTAACGTTATATTTTTCTTTACATAAAGGATACCAAATTTTTTAATTAAACTGAATATACCTAAGAAATAAGAGTAATTTATTGCTTTATATGCTTTATATGAAAATAATATAATTCTAAATTAATTTTTAATAAAACTAAAGAAAAGCAAATTATAAAGTATTTCTTCTGCAATTGTTCTTTTTTCCTTCATATTGTTAGCATAAAGTTCACTTCTAAAGAAACAGCCTCAATATATCATTACATGACTTCGGAAATGATGCCTATATTTTGTGTCTGTGTATTTACACAATGCATACTTTTTAAATAGTATATATTGTGATAAATCCAATTTAAGTCATACATTTCTAGAAACTAATTCCATGTCCTTTTCTTCGTTCAGTATTTCTTCTTCCACTTTTGCATACTGTGGCTAACATTCCAGTGAAATTTCTCCTAGAGCCTTAGTTCTGAGAGCAAGATGGGAACATTTTTAGGTAGGCATATTGAATTTGAAGCAGATGGTGTGTGAAGGTCAGATTCAGAAAAATGAAGAAGTCAGAAAGCAATAAAATAAAGGATGTCATAATAGCAACCAATAACAATTACTTTAGGATAATATTTTCACGATTGACTTTGTGATTTTGAAGAAAACCTTGCTACACTAATTTATTACACTCTTTTATTATTTCCCATGTCTTCAGCTATGCTTTCCCTAATCTCATCGACTTTTTGAAGGCATTTAAGATATGGAATCGAGTTACTGAGAAACGTTCAGGACATTTTAGGGTGGATCTTTCCCATTTCACATCAGAGTAAATAGTCTTTCACACAATTATAGATAATACTTACTTCTCAGTGCCCATATCTGCCTTACATTTCTCTACCTTAATTTTTATTTTTTCCATGTCTATGCTTTTTTTAAAATCTAATTTTTAAATGCTTACTCATTTCTTAATGCCAAATATTCTTTCTTTCTATTCATATATGTTTTATTTCATCCTGTGGGCAAGGAGTCATAGAGGTCCAACTAATCCCTTAAAATGTTATTAAAAGTTTTGATTTTAGATAATTTGATCATTTACTAGAAAAATTTTATTTAAAATATACTATACTTTAAAACAAAATGACCTTCAATCCTATTTAAAGCAGTTTCACATTTCCCATGTTGTAAATGTAGAGAGTTCAGAAGACAATAACAAATAGTCAAAAATTTCGTATGACACCACAATCCAAAGTTATCTACTTTAGGTTCAAAGACAGGCAAAGAGAGCAATTTTAGAGAATTTTATTCTACTTCTTGCATCTTTGAAATATATTTATACTGACTTAATTTTCCAATCTGTTACTGCTTTCAATGTTATATTTCTCTTTTTATTTTTGTTAGGAAATAGTCTCTGCATATTTACTGTAAGAAATTCAATAGGCATTATTGGAGACTAATTCACAAACATTTTTGTCATGTCACAATATATTCAAAGATATAGAGTAAAATTATGTGTTATATCATTTCACTGAAATATAGTAGCTCCGGTGAGTTTAGCAAATATTTTCTTCAGTAAACAAATCTGTACTTATTAGACAAGCTTATTGTTTCAGGAAGTGAAACTATGTTAGTGAACAATTTAAACAAAGAACCAGCTGTCATGAATTCTACAACCTGATGGAGGAGCAGGTAATAAATGAATACACACAGAAATAACTAATTTAAATAATATCATAAAATGTGAAATAAAATGAAATATAATAAGGGGTTAGGTAATCTGGGAATCATTATCTAAGGAGATTTTATAAGAGTAGAGAGCAAAGCCATTAGCAGGAGTAGCCAAACTGATGTGCTCTATTAAATAACTTAAATGCTATTTAATCCAAAAAATAATTGTATGATGTAGATGTTTTTATACATTTGAGGAAATGATGCTCAGAAAAGTTAAACGCCATGTACAAGACCATGAAAATATAAAATGGGGAATAAGTAAAAGACGCCTGATGTTTAAAAAAGAAATTAAAGTGTCCCTGTTTGTAGAAGACATAATCTTATATAAAGAAAACCCTAGAGACTCACCCCAAAATTCACAAGAGCTAATGAAAAATTTCAACAAAGTCGAAGGGTACAAAGTCAACAAAAATCAGTAGTCTTTTATACATGAATAGAAAACTATGAAATATAAGTTTAAAAAATTTCCAAAATTGACAAAGTAATCATGAAAAAAATAGAACAAAGTTGGACGCATCACATTATCAGGCTTAAAAATACACTACAAAGCTGCAGTAACCAAAGCAACATAGTACTTCCATAAAAAACAGACACACAGAGCAATGGACTAGAATAGAGAGCCCAGAAATAAATTTGTGCATTTATAGCCAACTGATTTTTGATAAAGGAGACAATAAAACACAATAGGAAAAAAAGACACCATCTTCTATAAGCGGTATTTGGAAAACTGAATATCCACATGCAGAAGAATGACCCTTATCCCAACGATGTAGAAAAATCAAATTGAAATAGATTAAAGACTTAAATGCGTGACCTGAAACTCTAAAACTACTATAATAAAGCACAAGAGAACAACTCCATGACATTAGTCTGGGTGCTGATTTTTGAAAAATTATTACCTGGAAAGAACAGGCAATAAAGTAAAAACAGACAAATGAAATTACATGAACTTAAAAAGCTTCTGCATGGCAAAATAAATAATCAACAGAATGAAGAGACAAATAGAAGAATGTGAGAAAATATTTGCAAATTATACAGCTGATGAGGCGTTAACTCAAGCAATTCAATAGTAAGAAAACAAATACTATAAGGAGAAAATGGCGAAAGAACCAGAAAAGACATTTTGCAAAAGAAGAAATGCAAATGGCCAACTTGTATATAAAAATATGCCCAACATCAGTAAGCATCAGAAATGCAGATTAAAACCACAATTAGATATCACCTCACACCTCCTAAAATGGCTACTATCAAAAAGGTCAAAGATAACAAGTGTTGGCAAAGATTTAGAGAAAAGACAAGTCTTGCACACTGTTGGTGGGAATGTAAATTAGTAAGCCACTATGGAAAACAGTATGTGGTTCCTTAAAAAGTTAAAAATAAAATTAGCATATGATCTGGCAATCCCAGTACTGGGCACACATCCAATAAAAAGTGAAATCAGCATATTGAAGAGATAGCTGTACTCTCATGTTTACTATGGCATTATTTCTAATAGTTGTAAATATGTGTTTCTTTAACACAAGTGCATATCAATGAATAGAGAAAGAAAATGTGTTATGTATACATAATGAAAAACTACTGGCCCATAAAAAGGAAGAAAAGCTTGTAAAGTTTGACAACCTAGATGAAACTGGAGGACATTATGTTAAGTGAAATAAATCAGGACCATAAAGACAAATACCACAGAATCTCGATCATATATGAAATCTTAAAAAGTTGTTTTCATAGATGTAGAGAGCAGAATGGTAGTTATCAGGTGCTGGTGAGGTTGGTGGGGATCAGCTAGGGAAAATTTTGGCGAAAGGATATAAAATTTTACTTAGGAGGAATAAGTTCAAGAGATCTATAACTATAGTGGCATGGCCGCTATAGTTAATGGCAAATATTCTATTCTTGAAAAATGCTGGATTTAAAATGTTCTCATCACAAAAATGATATGTAAGGTAATGTGTATGTTAGTTAACCGGATGTAGTCATTCCACAATGTGTATATATATTTCAGAAAATTATGTTTTACAATTTTATCTGTGAATTTAAATGACAAAACGAAACAAAATTTACATGTTCTAAGTTTCTGATAGCTCTATAGCTCTGTTTTTGTTTGTTTTTTTTGAGCCTGCTGTGTCACTCAGGCTGCAGTGAAGTGGCACGATCTCAGCTTTCCTGCCTCAGCCTCCCGAGTAGCTTGGATTACAGGCGTGCACCACCACACATGGGTAATTTTTGAATTTTTAGTAGAGACGGCGTTTTTCCATGTTGGTCAGTCTCAAACTCCAGACCTCGTGATCTGCCGACCTGGGCCTCCCACCACCGAGCCTGGCCTTTTTTTTTTTTTTTAATGTCCTGATGTAAAACATCTCCTGGTACTTTAAAAAAAAATGCCCGCCCCCCTTTTTTTCATGGTACTTTGGGCTCTGGGGTACATGTGCACACCCTGCATCTGCTGCATAGGTACATACATGCCATGGTGGTTTGCTGTCTCCATCCCCCTGCACCACGCTGTCCCTGCCCTCCCCGCCATCCCCCAATCTAGCCCAGTGAGTGTTGTTCCCTTCCCTGAGCCCAAGTGTTCTTGTTGTTCATCACACGCCTATGAGTGAAAATATGTGGTGTTTGGTTTTCTGTTCTTTAGTCAGTTTGCTGAAAATGATGGTTTCTAGATGCATCCATGTCTCTTCAAAAGACACGAACTCATCAGTGTTTATGGCTGCATAGTATTCCATGGTATGTATGTGCCACATTTTCTTTGTCCAGTCTATCATTGATGGGCATTTGGGTTGGTTCAGTGTAAAAATGTTCCTTTTTCTACACATCCTCTCCACCATCTGTTGTCTCCAGATTTTTTAATGATTGCCATTCTAACTGGCGTGAGATGGTATCTCAACGTGGTTTTGATTTGCATTTCTCTAATGACCAATGATGATGAGCAAAAAATGCCCCATTTTTTAAGCTAGTACAAGCTGTTTTCTGTTACTCTGAAACCTAAAATGCCTAAAGTACTTAATTATAAATAATCAAATTAAAAAGAAGTAATAGTTAAAAACGAACTATAAAAACTATTTAGGTCTATATTTTACTTAAAAATTTGTTAATAATGAAAGAAAAGAAAGGAAGTTGAAAATTTTCATGTAAGACATTAACAAGAAAGATGTCATAGGAAACTACCAGTTGAATCAAATATTCCTTAAGTACCCAAAGTGTTCTCTACCTAGACGTAAATGGGCAGTTATCTACAGATTACTTCTATCCAATATAGCAGTTTAAATAAAATTAAGGCTGAGCTGTATATTTGGCAAGAATTCTTTATAATGAAGCTTTAGTTTCTGAATGAAGGTCAGGATGCTGTAAGTGATAAGGCTAGTGGAAAATGTTTTTATTTAATACAGTATTTAGCTAGAAAATTTAGTTTCCTGATTGACATCAGAGACTCATTAGGTCATAGCTTTAAACTTCACTACTTCATTTGAGGGATATGAGCTGAAAGATGTGTGAAGAAACATTTTTTTAAGAGTTAATAAGAACTGGTGGAAGCAAAATGACCTTAGTGATCAAATATGTGATTACCAGATGCCAAACAAAACTGTAATAACCTGTGTACAGTACTTTCTAGAACATTAACAACAAGCCAACAAGCAAACTGTAAAAAAAAAACAAAAAAACTTTTAAAGTGAATAATGAAATGTTAATAGTTAAAATACTAAGCAGTAGAGTTATATAGCTTTCTGTATATTTCATATGTTTTCAACAAACAAATTTATTGCTCAAGCTCTGCCACATAATGCATTTTGACTCAAGGATTATGGGATTTATTTTATGCTTTAATGCATTTTTTTCTTTTTTAATTTTCATCTATGAGACATGCTATATTTGGTTGATATCATAACCTTATCAAAAGAGAAATAAGTCAATGTGTTTTAGTATTAATGTTTATGGAATAGCTGTAATTATGTATAATTCTGGACTTTTGAACTAAAGTAAAAGATAAACCATAACAACATGGTGAAATACTTTAATTTTGTACATTACGGAATAAATTTATGTTCCTAATTTTAAAACATTTTAGCTTGACAGTATTATTTCATTATTTTATAATTATATTTTATAGTGTTTAGTATGCTCTGCATGCCTTCTATGTGATAATCTATTTTTATGTTGATTGTTATGATATTTAAACAACTTTTATAAAATGGATCCTGGTGCTTTTTATATTAAAAAGATTCATATTCTTAATTACTCAATGCTAAGTTAACTGAGACATTTTAATGTTCCCTAGCTTGGAATTAAATTAAATTTAACTTCTATAAGTTGGCTAAAAGGTAACTAGCACTTTATTGTACTACCCGCTGTGCTCTGTTACTTTCCTGCCAAACAAACACCAAGCAATGGTGCCATGTAGAAAGGCTGACATTCAATTATGTGAAACACAAAGTAATCCTATAAAATTTGTGATTTAACCTTGATCTCATTCTTTTTCAAAACTTAAATAATTAAGAACATTCAAATAATATTTTTGTTATGGCCACATACATCGTCTTAGGTAGCCACCTACGTCAACATGGAGTTTTTTCCTCTCAAAAACTCAATATCCTAACTCACTCCTGAAATTGTTATCATTTATGTCACTGATTTCCACCGAGCCATTATAATTTCAGAAATTTCTTGTTAAAATATAAATGGGAGACAATAAAAGTAGGACAAGTACGTGTGCCTTTGGTATACTTTACTTCTGCATTTATTACACAAGCAGAGACCAGAACTGTGGAGGAATGAGCATAAGAGAGGTGAATTGTGATGATAAGTAGACAGATGTGAAATTGCTAATGGCCTGTGATGATAGTACTAGAGACCTGTGAACACTGTACACCTAGGATTATGTGGTCTTGGAAGCAGGGTAGAGGTTTATGCCTGGGGTTATCTATGTCCCTTTATCCATATGACAATCATGTCCTGGATGGCCTTATCAAAACTTTTGTTGTTTTTGATTATCCTGCCTTATTGGCATACATTGGAAAACACCATGGAATATAGGCACTGCTGGTCACAGAGTTATGAATAAAGGTGGGAAACAAGATAATCCAATATATGAATATCCTTGATTTAACTAAAACATAATCAAGATTTCTCAAGTTCATGCTTATTCTGAAGGAAGTCTTACATAATTTCTTTTTCAGATTTTTTTCTCTTCTTATAATGTTCTAAAAACAAAGTAATGCATTAGGATTACAGAATTCCTTTCAGGACAGTGACTTTAAAGATTTGATACATTAAATTTTAGTCTACTACTTTCAATACTTCTTTGTCTTTTTTCTTTTGCTTTTCTTTTAAAATTGTGACTTAGGACTATTTTAAGACCTGGTTAATCACAAATTTGGGGGATGGGAGAGAGGCATAAATCCTAAAAAAATCTTAACCCCAAAATCACAAACTAAGGCTATAGCACATCACACAACAATGCTGGTGATGAACACGTAAATACATTAAGGTCAATATAGAAATCATACTTGTGACAAAAGTCAAACTAAACTTATACACAAGATACTAGGGGAGTTTGATATTCTCCCAGTCTGGGACCGGCAGATTGCTAATGGGGGAGGAATTTTATCCTGAAGATAAGAAAAATGTCACCTAATATTAAAATAAGGGTAGTAGGAGAAAGATTAATAAGAAATCGAGGATACACTTTAAGCCTATGGAATATCATATGTAAAGACGTGAATACCTTAATTAGATCCAGTTGCATAACTGTAGTAAGACTGCAAAAAGAACTCTTTCCCTTTCATTGAAAAGAAATGCAGGTGGTAAGGTAAGTACAATAGGTGTTATGTTGGTAGGAACTGAAAAAAAAAGTTTTGATATTTTTTCTGAGATTTGGAGAAACCAAAAAAGAATTTTTTTAAATTGAACAATGATCAAATCTGCATTTTAGATCAGTCTTTTAGATAGATGAACTTCAGATTCAAATGGTATGCTTCAGAAGGCAAAGATAAATTGCCAGGGCAGTATTACTTGTGGAGTGATGCAAAGCAGTGTAATTTTTTATGAAATATTATATATAAAAAGCATTCTTAAAGCCCTGTTAACACTTGTCCCATATACTAAAGTTGGTAATAAAACTAACAGCAACCATTTTTCTGCTGTATATATGCAAATTAAGACTAAAGGCTATACTGCTAGCTTCTACCAATTATTGCCTTTGCTAACAACGGTCATAAATGCCTTCACCATGCTATATATTCATTGCCTTACTGCTGAGGAGTTTTACAGCTGTGGGTCCATGTTTTAAAAAACATCTTTTCAACATCCATAATATTAATTGAAATTTTCTATAAATATATGGTAATAAAATTACTTTTATAAAATAAGGAAGATAAGTTTCCCTCTTCTGTTTTAGAAAACTCCTCTGTATTAGGAATACTTCCTCCTTGCTCCAGATTTTTGGACCAGGATGTTGACATGGAGGATGATATCTGGGGTAAAACAGCTATCCTTCAAACATGAAGCCAGCTTCCCAAAAATTAATTTTGCTCGAAGAGAATTCACATAATGAAAGTAAAAAACATTTCAAAGAGGATTTGACGATATAAGGCAGGCAATAAATATGTAGTAAAATTTTAAAACTGTTCTGCTTCAATGTGAAAGAGTGAGTTGGGGAATTCTCATGGCAGGAAAATATGTGGTCATGTGAGAATGAATACATTTTGTACTCTTGGGCACAATAAAGAAAGGAGCTGGTAAGCCTACCTTGGGAAAAAAAAAGTTGTAGAGTGTGTTATATTAATAAAAGCTTTGAAACAGAGAGAGATCCAAGATGGCCGATTAACAACAGCTCAGGATTGTAGCTCCCAGTGAAAGCGCAGAGAGCGAGTGGACGCCGCACTTTCAGACGAATTTTTCTTGCCCACAGACTAGGAGATTCCCGGCGGAGGAGCCACACGGGTCATCAGCGCGGCTTTTTTGGCCGGCGCGGCTATTTTGCCGGCGCCCCAGCACGGCGCTTCTCGGCGCAGAGTATACGGGACGACTCCGGCTCGGCTGGTCCCGTCCCCACAAGGAGAACAGCAATTGGAAGCGCTGAGGACTGAGAGTTTCACAGCAAGCACAGCCGAACCGGGAAGGTCCAGCTCTGTGGGGACGAGGTGTCCACCAAAGGAAAACTAAGAAACAGAAAAAACTTCATCACAGGGCAGAGAGATCCAAAATGGCTGATTAACAACAGCCCAGGATTGTAGCTCCCAGTGAAAGCACAGAGAGCGAGTGGGCGCCGCAATTTCAGACGAATTTCTGTGGCCCACAAACTGGGAGATTCCCGGCGGAGGAGCCACACG
>CAUYLG010009700.1:0-11353 GCA_963573385.1 Cacajao melanocephalus
AGTCCTCAGTGCTTCCAATTGCTGTTCTTCTTGTGGGGATGGGACCAGCCGAGCCAGACTCAAAGGGCCCCCTGTCCCGTATACTCTGCACTGAGAAGCGCAGTGCCAGGGTGCTGGCAAAATAGCCGCGCCGGCCAAAAAAGTCGTGCTGGCGACCCGTGTGGCTCCTCCGCCGGAATCTCCCAGTCTGTGGGCAACAAAAATTTGTCTGAAAGTGCGGCGTCCACTCACTCTCTGCGCTTTCACTGGGAGCTACAATCCTGAGCTGTTGTTAATCGGCCATCTTGGATCTCTCTCCCTGCTCTTTCTATTTAAAGGGACCCATCAGGCCAGGCGTGGCAGCTCATGCCTGTAATGCCAGCACTTTGAGAGGTTGAGGTAGGCAGATCACTTGAGGTCGAGAGTTCAAGACCAGCCTGGACAACATGACGAAAACCCTGTCTCTACTGAAAATACAAAAATTAGTTGGCCATGCTGGCATGTACCTGTAATCCCAGCTATTCTGGAGGCTGAGGCAGGAGAATCGCTTGAACCTGGGAGGTGGAGGTTACAGTGAGCTGAGATTGTGCCACTCCACTCTATCCACAGTGAGACTCAGTCTTAAATAAATAAACAAATAAATAAATAAAGATTAAGAGACCCATCAGGCCGGGCGTGGTGGCTCGTGCCTGTAATCCCAGCACTTTGGGAGGCTGAGGCGGGCGGATCACAAGTTCAGGAGATTGAGACCACCCTGGCTAACACGAGGAAACCATGTCTCTACTAAAAATACAAAAAAAAATTAGCCGGACATGGTGGCATGCACCTGTAGTCCCAGCCACTCGGGAGGCTGAGGCAGGAGAATCGCTTGAACCTGGGAGGCGGAGGTTGCAGTGAGGTGAGATTACGCCACTGCACTCCAGCCTGAACGACAGAGCGAGACTCCATCTCAAAGAAAGAGACCCATCAGTGTTTTATGTTTGGTCACTCGCCAATGGTAACTTTGTAATTTCTACTGAGCTCCTGCATTGATCTTGCACTTTTCAATCCAATGCATTTTAGTTGGTCTACTTGTACACTTAATTCCCATAGCAAGCCTCATTAATCTCATTAATGCCATGCCCTAGTGAACTGCTGAAAAGGAAAGTTGGCATTACTATGGATTCTGTCAGATGAAGGGATGAAATGGTGGAAACCACCTTCCTTTTCCTTCTCTGTCTCTGTTTTGCTGCTGTCCAAATATTTTACATCAAAAGAGTATTATAAAAACAAATTGATTTCAGATATCGAGGGATAGCATACTTGAGATTTAGTGTATTTGGGCAACTGAGAAGTGTTTGATGTGAGGTAGAGGTATAAGGAAATGGGAGTGAGTTTTATATGCGTAATAGTGCATGGCAGAGCTAGGATAGGCTAGAGGCTAGATTATGTGTCAGTTACAAATGACCCCCAAATCTCAGTGGCTTGCACCTTAGAAGTTTTTTCTTGCTCATGCTATACATCCAATGTGAGTTGGTACCCAGACTGACAGAAACTTCCTTTACAATATCTCCAACCATTACTACCCTTACAGTGGGGAGGGAAAGGAGCTTTCTTTGGGACATGACTCATGGGTCAAAGCAAATCTTACAACAGTGCCTACCTGCAGATGGGGAGGGGAAGAGCCATCAGACTTTATGTCTCAACAGGAAGACCAGAAACCAATGACAGCCAGTACTGTTTCCTAACTTTTCTTGAGAAAGAGTGATATCACTAAAGGATTAAGATAGGGGCAGTGTCAACCTCTTCAGTCTTGTGTTGCTTCTCGGGGAGTATCTTCTTTAAAAAAAATCGATTAATAGTCTGGGTGTGGTGGCTCACACCTGCAATCCTAGCACTTTGGGAGGCCAAAGTAGGTGGATTACTTGAGGTCGGGAGTTTGAAACTAGCCTGACAACATGATGAAATGCCATCTCTACTAAAAATACAAAAAAAATTAGCCAGGTGTCATGGCAGGTGCCTGTCATTTCAGCTACGTGGGAGGCTGAGGCAGGAAAGTCACTTGAACCTGGGAGGCAGAGGTTGCAGTGAGCCAGGACTGCACCACTACACTCCAGCCTGGATGACAGAGTGAGAGACTGTCTCAAAAAAAAAAAAATTGATCAACAATATTGCATATGGAGGCAAGGGCCCAATATGTGATCTTAGGGCTTGTTAATTTATTCTCTTCTTTATTCTTTTGTTCCTTCATCCCTTCACTAAATATTTATTGAATGATTACATATCAAGTATATGACATAAGTGCTGATTTATTTTATTTATTTTGCTTTTGCTTGTGTAATCTTTAGTGATTCTTCTTCAACCCATTTTTGCTGTCTTGTCAATTTTTAGTTGCACTCAGGAGCAACCTTTTGTATGCATGTTTATTTTGAATCTATTATTTTTTAAATTCCTTCAGGGTGTGGACCTGATCTGTTTTCGTTACCATACTATCCACATGTATTCTTAGCAAATATTTGATAACGAGAGAGAAAGCATAGTTTATTGGTTGTACCTTTTTTGGTATGTCTATGAAGCAGTTCTTATTTTAAAAAACTTTCCCAGTCTATTAACATTTTAATTAGCATCTTGAAATTTTATCTGTAATACACAGGTAGAATTTTTCCCTTGCTGTTTTACTTGTGGAGTCAAATGATTCTAGTATGTGTTATTCAGGTGACACAAAAAAACCTCTGCGTAATAAGTAAAATTATCCCAGAGGAAGGAGCTCATTTAGACAATGAAACATAGTGGGGTCCTTGAGTGCAAGTAAAATTTCTTTTCTGATTAATTGCTGTCCCCTTGGTTCATCTTTGCTTGTGTATTTCCACTGCGTAGTTTGACTTGTAATGTGGTTCTGCAGTTTTGTCTTAGAATTGGGTGATCACAGGAAGTATCTTAATTTGTCTTTGTAGCCCACTCCTCCTCCTGTCATCCTATAGGCCTTACTCAATAACTTGTACATAGTAGCTGTTCAATAAAAGCTTGTTAAATATTAAGGTGGTGGATATCCCAATTACCCTGATTTGATTATATGAATGTATCAAATTATCACATGTAACCCTTAAATATGTGCATCTGTTATGTATCAATAAAAAATAACATCTTGTTAAAGGGATTTAATTTTCAATGATGATGGGGTTGTGCTTTTGAGGTGATGCAAGGCTAAGAACAAAACTGTGATTGCTTAATACAGAAAGTAGTTGCGGAACGGAGTCTGAAGAGAGACGGGACAATAGGGCCTGCACGGAAGCAAGATTTTGTGCGTAGAATGTTCTAGCCTATTTAGATTGCCTTGACTTGTGTCAGGGTAGCAGTTTGTTTCACTTTGCCTATATAAGATTAATGCTCCTGAGATGAAAAAACACACAAAAAAGGAGCTTTTTAACGTAATCAAGTATCTATCAATCACTTCTTGCTTCTTAATAACTTTTGTATCTTCCTTTCAGGAGAGCAGTTGAAGTGAATTCTTCTGGGACCAAATCCAGTGTTTCTGCCTTGAAGAAACATAATTAACTGACATTTTAAAAGCCACTTTATAGGCCTGTTCTGACTCTGGGCAAAGGACATTACTTGATTTATAGTTTATGAAAAGTCTACTTTTAGAATTTGGGTATGTTTCATGGTAGCTCTTTTAGTTGATTACTTTCATTTTTTTTGGGGAAATTAATCTACAGTAGCTGTAGTGATGTCATCAGAAGCTTGACTTTTACTTCTGTGTACTTAGAGGGCTGACTGACGCACAGGGAAATATTTCACAGTGAACAGTGAGGTTAAGCTTAAGTGTGCAAGAAAAGGTAACTGCATTGCAAGCAGGTTCCCGCTCCCTACCTCTCCAAGGAGGGGATGGTAGCTATTATTAACTGATTTTCCTCTTACCATGGAAGCCAAGGGTTTCGATGTTAATGGAAAAAATTACTGAAATGTCACGGATTTTGTTTTGTGGCTTGGGTTCCCTGAAGCATAGGTTGAAGAGAACAGCAGTGAATTATAGTGTTGCATTGTAAAGACACTGACAAGATTTTTGTCATTAAAATTAAAAATATTGCAAGAGATTTCCTGGGTAATCACACCTTCCTTTAATGTGTGTGTTGAGAATTCCTATTCAAGGGAACTGAGGTGGGATATATATTCATTATTAGAGACTCCAGTGTGGGTATGATTTTAGGTTTCAATGAAAAACTTTCTTTCAGAATTACCATGCTTTAGGAAGTAGGATTAAGAGTTGATGACTTCTGTTCACCAGTCACAGACATTCTTGCCAGTTTAAGAGCATGGGTAAAAGTGATCTCTGTGCTTCTAGTCATATGCACCTATCATTATTGGGTCTCCCGAGGATCTCATATGTCAATTCAGATCCATGCATCTGGTGGCCTTCATCCCTCTGCCTGGAGCCCAGCCTCACTTTCATAATAATGGGTCCCCTTCCAGCTTTCTAATAAGGAGGTTTTGCGTTGGTCCTATGTTGGTTCTTGGGATATAGGTAAAAGAAAAAAAGTCATTTGAAAGTCTGCAGGTCCACACTGGGTGCTTCCCTGTCATATTTTTCTTTCTTGAGGCAGTGTCTCACTCTGTCACCCAGGCTGGAGTGCAGTGGTACAATCATGGCTCACTGCAGCTTTGACCTGCTGGGCTTAAGTGATCCTCCCACCTCAGCCACCTGAGTTGCTAGGACTGTGGACGTGTGCCACCATGCCTGGCTAATTTTTAAAGTTTTTGTTGAGAGGAGATCTCACTATGTTGGCTAGGCTGGTCTCAAACTCCTGGGCTCAAGTAATCCTTCTGCCTTGGCCTTCCAAAGTGCTGGGATTATAGGCATGAGGGCATGAGCCACTGTACCCGGCCCCCAATCGTCTTTATCTTTCAAGTGAAGAGTCCTAGAGGGAGTGGTCCACGTCCATAGGTGAGGAGTGTCAGTGTTGTCATTTGGCCGATCCATGCCCTCTGTGGAAGGTACCAGACTAAGAAAAATATATTAAAACAAGATAGGCCAGGCATGGTGGCTCACACCTGTAATCCCAGCACTTTGGGAGGCCGAGGCGGGTGGATGATGAGGTCAAGAGATCGAGACCATCTGGCCAACGTGGTGAAACACTGTCTCTACTAAAAATACGAAAAATTAGCTGGGCATGGTGGCACATGCCTGTAGGCCCAACTACTCGGGAGGCTGAGGCAGGAGAATCGCTTGAACCTGGGATGCGGAGGTTGCAGTGAGCCAAGATCACACCATTGCACTCTAGCCTGGCTGGCAGAGCGAGACTCTACCTCAAAACAAACAAACAAACAAGTAAACGAAGCAAACAACCACAAACTTTGCCTATTCCGTAGCTACCACCTGCCCCTTCCTGCCTGCTTCTCATCATAGTATCCCTCATTGAGGCTTGGAGGGTTGAGCCCCAGGTCTAGACTTGAATACTTGAGCATGTGAAGCCAACTGCTGCAACTTTCTTAGGTTCTTGCAATTTCAACTCTGGGCTACTAGTGCTCTGGACACTTAAAATTAGTCACTCAGTGGATCAACTAAGTGCATATTGCTGGACTTAGTTTTGTAGATATCATTTAAAAAATTCTTGGAAACAAAATAGGAACTATTTATAAAGTTATTGACATTTTGCCAGCATAGTTCCATATAGAATATGAAACAGGTTTCATTTCATACCTTGCCTCACTCCATGCCTTGTCCATAGTTAGTGTTCAAAATATCAGGTCGAATGAATAAGGAATGAGTATCAGACAGATTTTCGCAGCAAAGTGAACAAGGTCAAGTAGGCAGGGGTAGGGGGACAAGCCTAGGAGGGCTTTAAGATGTCAAGGAAAATAATAGATTTTTGGGGCTGGTGAGATGAGAGATGGTTGAGTAGAGATGTCTGAGTTAGAGCAGGATTCACCTAAGAAGCATCCCACTCAGTGCAGTAAATTGCTTGTCCTGAGAAATGCTCATGTGAACTCCCTTTGTGCGGTCTGTATGGTTGGATTTCTTTAACTTTATGCAAATATAACATGACTCCACTGTGAATGTGTTGGTGCTTTCAAGAAGTTGCAAACCTCTTAACTACTGTCTCATTTTAGATGAGGAAACGGAGAGTCACAAGAGTCAAGAAATCTGCCCAAAGTCTCACAGTTGGAGCCTCTCTGCAGACTCTCAAAATATGCATACGTATTCCTATGTACAAATGTCAGGTTTTCCAATGTTCCTCCTACACCCAACTGTACATTGATTTGCCCTGAGTGAAAGTAGGGAGTTGACAAGAAACAGGAACTAAGTGAGGTTGTTTCTTGTGTGATTTTGTGGAACCAAAAACGGTAGTCGAATCAACAGGTTTTGCTTCCACCTGAAATAACATCTTCATTTTGTTTTACTCTTTCTTAAACATCTGTAATGCTTTAAACTTTTGGGAGTTCAGTTGGACTGTATTGAGGGTAAGTTTCCAAGATGGGACAACTATTGGCCCCAACAAACTACTGCCATAGTATCTTCTAGCACTTAACGTTAGTCCTGATGTTTCTCATAAATTCTAGGGATGATTAGCAATTTAGTCTTGGAAATAGGCCTTTTAACTTTAGTTGCAGGAATCAATGACCCAGAATTATTTGCAGCTATATCCTGATTTAAAGTTGTTTATAAAATTTGCTCATCCTGACTCGCTCTGTACATGGGCTGTGTGTAGATCAGCGTGGGAGTGTGTGCTTGCTTCATTTTGAGGACTTGACTTGAAATTCTATGATATAAGCTGAGGAACTTGACTTGAAATTCTATGATATAACTGTTTATTCCTGAAGGGATGCCAGGGCTTGGGTGATATTTCATGCCAAATTTAAAACATAATATTATTATTTATAAGCAATTACATTTTACCATGCACAATCTGATTGTTTGATTCATTATGACTCATGAACAGCTGAAATGTGTGGGTTGAGTTTTGAATCAGTTCATTAGGAAATATTCAGCCAAAAAGCATTTGTTAGGGTTCCTCTAGGGCCAGAATATCAAGGGGATTAATGCCGCCAGTGGTAGAGATGACTATTAACACTATGACAATTCAAATTTGAATGATACACTATTGAGGTGAGTCAGAAAATATATCCAGTGATAACTAGTAATAGCTTGACATTGGGAAAATATTGGCTGCTTTTATTAACCTTTAAAAAATATGGACGTCCTTGCTATAATTAAAAAGCTGCCATATATACCTAAATGCATCTATGTTGGGGAAGAGGGATGATTTGATAGCTATAAGCTGGTTAGGTCTTTATTCAGAAATTGTGTTGCCATTAACTTAGAGCAAGTTCCTCTAAATGATGTCCTGATGTAGTAACACTGTACTCATCTTGTAGAAGTTCACTCTTGCCTCTTTTTGTCAAATAATGTTGCCAGACTTTACAGCTGTACTGTGATTTGAAACAGTGTGAAAACTGCCCTGTTCACGGATTCCAAGCAAAAGGACTAATGCTAAGTTAGTTTTCTTGTCACAAGTTGATTGAGTAATAGCCAACTTCATTCACTTTTCTCTCGTTCTTTTTATTAAAGCTTTTCTTCCTATGCAATCATTTTGATTTAAATTCTTTAAAAACAAAAGAGAAAAAAACTCTAACAGTTACTTTTTTATCCTTTATCTGCCTCAGAATAGCTAAGAAAGGTTATGTTAGGAATTCCTGAAAATGGGGTCATACAAGGGCTTTATATCTTATGCTACCCAAATCCTTTTATGTAAACTGGAAAAAAAACCACACACATAGACACATCAGATTCTGAATGAAAGCACAGGGAAAAAAGAGTCAGGGCTGATTTTACCAGAGCAGCCCAGGACGATGAATGCGTTTTCATTGTATTGCCTTCCAGAAGCAGGGGAGGTAGTGACTCAAGACCCAGTTGATGCCTGTGTACTTTCCCAGGAGGCTGCGTTTATGATTTCTAGGGCCTGTAGATCGTATCTTACACAATATTGGATTCTGCTCATTTATGTTGGTTAATTCAGTCTTCATGTTCTCCAATGTAGCTTCTTTTGGCTCAGTTAAGATTTGTATTCCTCTCAGTTTACTTCTGTTCTTCCATTAAGGCTTATGTCATTGGCATTGTAGGAAAGAATGATTTCTCCCTGTTCTCATTACTGTTGTTTTCATCAATGGTCCTTCTTTGCTCTCCCCTGAAGGATCTGCCCTCAAACCACTTTACGTCTCAACCTGGGTGTGATAGCTCTGCTTGGATGCATTTGAACAAAATGTGGGGGGAAATGGAACTCACTCATGGTGCTCCCTGCAAGACAGCACCCCTCCCCTGCACTGTCAACTCTGCCAGCAATCTCCTCTCTCGTCCATGGGATCCAGTGAGAGGTGTTTGGGTCCCACATGTTTTAAGGTTAATTTGTGTACTGCCGCTTCTGCTATATGCTGGTTCATTACCCTGTCTTCTGGCTTTCCTCAAGCCCATGCCTAGATTAATGAAACTGTTTCTGTGATTTTTCTTTACACTCGACTTTCCATCTCATTTTGCCGGGCCTTGCTCCCCACTGGGCTGACCTGGCCCTTACCTAAGCCCTACACTCACACCTGCTAGCTCATCCGGATAAATGAACTCCATTCTGTAGTCTTGCTGTTTGTAGAGGTTTACACAGCCCAAGACATTCTTCGCCACCATCAGGTTGTTTCTTCTCCCTTATTATGTTAGACCCCATTTAAGACTCTCAGTCTTCTCAAACTCAGCACTTGAATGATTGCCTGTGTTTGTAAAGCATTTTTACAGTGTGTATTTTCTTTTTTCTTTCATTACACTTTAAGTTCTGGGGTACATGTGCAGAACGTGCAGGTTTGTTACATAGGTATACATGTGCCATGGTGATTTGCTGCACCCATCAACCCGTCATCTATATTAGGTATTTCTCCTAATACTGTTCCTCCCCTAGCCCCCCACCCACCAGCAGGCCCCAGTGTGTGGTGTTTCCCTCCCTGTGTCCGTGTGTTTTCATTATTCGTCTCCCACTTATGGACACAGGGAGGGGAACATGCAGTGTTTGGTTTTCTGTTCTTGTGTTACTTTGCTGAAAATGATGGTTTCCAGCTTAATCCATGACCCTGTAAAGGGCATTAACTCATCTTTTTTTATGGCTGTATAGTATTCCATGGCATGTATATGCCACATTTTCTTTATCTAGTTTATCTTTGATGGGCATTTGGGTTGGTTCCAAGTCTTTGCTATTGTGAACAGTGCCACAATAAACATATGTGTCCATGTGTCTTTATAGTAGAATGATTTACAATCCTTTGGGTATATACCCAGTAATGAGATTGCTGGGTCAAATGGTAGTTCTAGATCCTTGAGGAATTGCCACTGCAGTGTGTATTTTCACCTAGAATGTCTCACTTACAAATGTATCTAAAATATATTCAGGCTGGGATTTGAATCCAGGCAGTCTAGCTCCAGAGCCTATGTACTTAAATTACTAAGTTTTATATTTAGGGTAATAGAGAAATGAGAATTTGGACACAAACCTTTATATATAAAACCTGTTCCTTTGCTGGCATGTCATTCTCTCTCATCATGGCCAAAATCATCAAAATTTGTCAGCCAAAAATTACTATGTTGCTGGGTTTTGTTTTTGTTTTTTTTTTTTTGTGACATGGTCTCATTATGTTGCTCAGGCCGCTCTTGATCTCCTGCGCTCAAGCAATCCTCCTGCCTCAGCCTCCTGAGTAGCTGGGACTATAGGTGCTGGCCACTGCCCAGCTTGCTGTTTTCCATTTTATCAGGAAGTTCCCTTGAAGCTTTAAGAAACCAACCCTCACTTTTTCCTCTCTCACCAATGGCTGGAATGCATTGCCTGACTGACCACTCCACCACTCACTCTTGTGGTCCACCATCTGCCAAGGGACTCAGCTTCTAGGAAAAAAACCAATAGTCTAGACACAGGTTGAAAACCCTGCTTTAAATAGATCACAGAGAACGTGCATTTTTAAAAACCAGCCCCACTAGCAGAGATTATTAGCTATATCCAACGTAAGTTCCCTTTTAAAAAAATGTTTTCTTCTGTATTAAGGCTGTGACCCACAGCTCTCATCCTCACAGCGAGGCATGGTAGTTGGTGCAGCTGAGCAGCAATTCATTAAAGCTACAAATTGAAGATTTCATATGGCACTTGGTCTTCCTCATGCCTCTTGTAACCAAATTTATATATATATTATAGCATTTTAGGTTCTGGGGTACATATAAAGAACATGCAGGATTGTTGCATAGGTACATACATGGCAATGTGTTTTGCTGCCTCCATCCCCATCACCTATATCTGGCATTTTCCCCCATGTTATCCCTCCCCAACTCTCTACCCCCCACTGGCCCTCCCCGGCCCTCCCCTAGTCCCCCACCACAGACCTCAGTGTGTGATGCTCCCCTCCCTGTGTCCATGTGTTCTCATTGTTCAATACCCACCTATGAGTGAGAACATGTGATGTTTGATTTTATGTTCTTGTGTCAGTTTGCTGAGAATGATGGTTTCCAGGTTCATCCATGTCCCTGTAAAGGACATGAACTTACCGTTTTTCATGGCTACATAATATTCCATGGTGTATATGTGCCACATTTTCCCTGTCCAGTCTATCATTGATGGACATTTGGGTTGGTTCCAAGTCTTTGCTATTGTAAACAGTGCTGCAGTGAACATACGTGTGCGTGTGTCCTTATAATAGTATGATTTATAATCCTTTGGGTATATACCCACTAATGGAATTGCTGGGTCAAATGGAATTTCTATTTCTAGGTCCTTGAGGAATCGCCACACTGTCTTCCACAATGGTTGAACTAATTTACATTTCCATCAACAGTGTAAAAGTGTTCCTATTTCTCCACATCCTCTCCAGCATCTGTTGTTTCCTGACTTTTTAATGATCACCATTCTAACTGGCATGAGATGGTATCTTATTGTGATTTTGATTGCATTTCTCTAATGACTAGTGATGATGAGCATTTTTTCATATGTTTCTTGGCCTCATATATGTTTTCTTTTGAAAAGTGTTTGTTCATATCCTTTGCCCACTTTTGAATGGGTTTGTTTGTTTTTTTTCTTGTAAATCTGTTTTAGTTCTTTGTAGATTTTGGATATAAGTCCTTTGTCAGATGGGTAGATTGCAAAAATTTTTTCCCATTCTGTTGGTTACCAGTTCACTCTAATGATTATTTCTCTTGCTGTGCAGAAGCTCTAGAGTTTAATTAGATCCCGTTTGTCTATTTTGGCTTTTGTTGCCAATGCTTTTGGTGTTTTAGTCATGAAGTCCTTGCCTATGCCTATGTCCTGAATGGTTTTGCCTAGGTTTTCTTCTAGGTTTTTATGGTGTTAGGTCTTATGTTTAAGTCTTTAATCCATCTGGA
>CAUYLG010009704.1:0-11147 GCA_963573385.1 Cacajao melanocephalus
TTTGAAGCAGTTTGTCCACCTGCTTTGAATAAATGTTACCATCTTAAATCGAAGGGCTGCTGTTTTGTTGAGCATATGAAGTCTTCCCATGAGTATTCCTCTTGCTTTCATTCGCTTTCTTCTGCAGCTTCCATTTTTCCAATGACTTTTCTGCCCTTCTCAATATGCATCAAGATCTTCAAGGTCATATATGAAAAGAATGGGGAGGGAAGTCTAGCCCTCTTTTGGCAGTTAGCTGAAAAATGGGCTTCACGTCTACTGAAAGAACATGGAAAGTGGAAATCTGAGAAGAGAAATCTTTATTTTGTTGCTAGAATGCTCTTAGTGAGAGTCACTAGGAGTCAATGAAGTCAATGATACAGGCCAGCCAAAGGCCACAGGGGCCAATAGACTCATAAAACAGAGATCAAAAGTTAGGTGTACGTGGTAAGACTTGTTCATTCCAGAACCCCACAAATAAAGAGGAGGCCCACAGTTCCCTCTGGTATCTTCTTTTTTTTCAAGTGGTAACTAGTGGATTGCCTACAACTAGTGATCAGCAGATTCCCAATAAGATCTCAAGAGTTGGGCGAGTGGGGGGAAGTAATGCAAGACCCCAGAAGTAGCTGGCTGTGGTGATTCCTACCTGTAATCCCAGCACTTTGGGAGGCTGAGGCGGGCTGATCACTAGGTCAGAATTTCAAGACCAGCCTGGCCAACATAGTGAAACCCCATCTCTACTAAAAATACAAGAATTAGCCAGGTGTGGTGGTGGGTGCCTGTAATCCCAGATACCTAGGAGGCTGAAGCAGGAGAATTAGTTGAACCCAAAGGGTGAAGGTTGTAATGAGCCAAGATTGCACCTTTGCACTCCAGCCTAGGCAACAAACAGCAAAACTCTGTCTCAATTAAAGAGAGAGAAAAGAGAGAAAAGAAAGAAAGAAAGAAGAAAGAAAGAAAAAAAAGAAAGCAAGCAAGCAGGCAAGCAAGTGAGCACGGGCAGAATGGAGTAATATAGGGTCTATCCACCATGTCCCTGGGATCAAGATACCCCTGTTCCTGCAGTATTCCCACACTGGGATTACCACCGGCACTCATGAAGATGTCAACCTCCATTTATACATCCTCTTCTGACGACTCCTTCCCATTTTCATCCTGGAGACAAGCCCTCTGAGAGCACTAGCTCTGAGGGCACCTGAGTGTAACCTGAGACAGTCCCTGAAGTCATCCAAGCAGGATTCCTCTCTTGCCGTCTCCAGATCTGCCCCACAAGTGCCCTCCCTGGTCTCCTGGCTCTTGTTCCTTCCTCCCATGCAGCCTTCTACAGTCATCTCTAAAATGTATCTGGCTGTCCCTCCTTTATCCTGCACCTTCCATGGCTCCCCTAGAGCCCTCCAGATCAAGTTCAAATTCTTTGATCAGATACTTGATCTCAAGCTCCATTCTACTTCCTGAATTAGGATACCAGAGAAGCCCACCTTGCTCAGCACAAGTGCATCAATGAAGTCCGAAGTCTAGAACATGGCCTTGGCCTTGAGGAAGTCATCAGCGCCCTGCCTAGTGAGGGCGCAGTGCTTCTCCAGGATGATGGCGTCTAAAGTTGTGCACCAAGTCAGTCATAGGCCCTGCAGAAGCATCAGGTCTCAGGAGTGAGATAGTACAGAAAGTTCATGCACAGTCAGGTCTGCTGGTGCCATTGCACTATGAGGGCACTGAGATTCTAGATGGTGGCAATATATTCACTGGAATTCCTGCAGGGTGAGCCTCGGGAGACGAAGCAGCTCCATAACACATATGAAACCCTGGGAGCACTTCCCAGACAGAATCCCAGGACCACATTACACCCAAAACAGGTGCCCTCTGAGCACACTTCTCTCTCTGACTCCCACTCTGAGCTGCCTCCTGGCCCCACAGGCCCAGCCTGGCCCAGGGCTTAGAGCCCAGCAGGTGTTCAGTCCAGGGTGTTGACTGCTCCCTGGGCCAGGAGAGCCCTTGGTGGCTCTGTGACTTCTCCTGTGGAATCCCTGTCTCTGCCTTGGGACCTCCCAATTCGCATGGGAAGCTTCCACAGCTATGGATTGCACCTCCTGCCCTGGGATCCTCCAGCCTCATAGGCCTTACCTGATGCCTTAGCTTACCCGGAACATGACATATTTCTCAGAATGTGGCTTATGTCCAGGGCCATTTGTGGATGTTTTCTGGGGACCTCTTGCTGTTCTCCTTTATGATCTGTAAGGCAGGACCAAGAGGAGAAACCAGCCCAGCCTCAGAACAAGCAAAAGGCTCACTGCCACAAATGGCAACCACCAAACAGACAGCAGTGCTGCTAGAAGGAGAGATTTATTCTGTATAAAGATTCTTGTTTGGCCTCTTTCTGAAGCCAGAGAGGGGTACCAAGCCCAGCTTACCTGCGGTGCCTACATTACCATCTGTGCCTAGGATATGTGAGGGGCCCCTACTTCTACTGCAGGGTTGAAATTCCCTCCAGCTGGAGACCTGGGCTCCTGATAACACAGACCTGTTTGTCCTGCTCTGGATGAGTGTGAAAAGGCTGTTCCTGGTATCTCCCTAGGTCCTTGGTTTCCACCTTCTAGACAACCAGAAGTTACCATGCCCAGCCCACACCTGAAAGAGGACTCCCTTGTAGAGCTACCAAGACATCTCCAGACAGAAGAGTGCTCTGGTGAGACAGGCCACAGGGAGACCCTAGGGAGGATCAGGGGCTGGAGAATTCTGGAGGTTTCCAGCCTTGGGCTCTGCAGTTCCTCAAAGAGCTTAGTTCTACCTAGGACCAGGCCTCCCCTCCGATGATTCAAAGAGTGGATAAGTACTCAGAGTTGGGAACTCTGATCTGGACCTATTTTTTAATTTAGGGCAGGTGACCAGGCCTGCTGTTCTCTGTGTAAGGACAGTGTGCCACCCACCCTCTGAGAGGCAGGTGGTGCCAGGCCACAGCACTGGGTGCCTGTACTCCTGGCTCTGCAGACATCTGTCATGGAGGTCCGACCCTCCCCACGTTACCTTCTTGCTGCTCTTAGATTTCTTCTCGTCATTAAGCACTCTGAGTCATCTTTCTGTGCTTCCAGTCTCACATTTTTGCTTTCAGATGAAACACGATATAGTAAGCCGAGCTGCCAGGATTCCTAGACGGGACCTTGGATGCTGGGTATTGGGCTCCAGGTCCCTGAGAAGACTGAACCAGAAGGAGCCAAAGAAGGACAAACCCTGGGGCTGAGCCCCTATGGCCCAATGGCCATTGGTGGCCTGGCCTTATGGCCCCAAGACGCGCTGTCCTCAGGTCACAGACACCATGGGCTTTGGTCAGTCCCAGTCTCCCTGTAGTGTCTTGGCACTAGCGGGTGCTGACCCCTGAGCCACAAACACAGTTCTGAGTTTTGGGTTTGGTAAAACCCCCTCAGAGACAGAGTTCTGGGGTTGGGTGTGGCAGGAGCCACGGCACCTCCCAGGGATGGTGTTACTCCTACTTGCCACCAAATGTGCACACAGGCTGTTCTCCTGTCCCGCCCATACTGCTGGACAGGATGGAGAAAGTCAGGGAACAGGCAGGGTGGGCAGCGGGGTGCAGGGAGAGGCAGGTGCAAGCTGGGAGGTCAGACCCTGCGAGGGCTGTGGGAGTATCAGGTGGAGTGGACTCCAAGTGCACCCTTTGCACTGGGCAGGTCTCAGGCCAGGCTCCCTGGACCCCAGCTGGGTGATGTGGTCACTCCCTGGGGGCTTGCTGTCAGGCCCCAGCCACCCACCTTGGACAGCACCATCCCGTCACAGGACTGGACTTTCTGAGTCCTGAGACAGGAAAGTGATGCCTAGGCTTGACAGACTGGGAAGACCTGCCAAGTCCTCCATCCCTAGACTAACCTCCCACACAGCAGGGACAGTCTCTTACCTTCACCTTCAGGGCACTGACTGATCCATCTTACTCAAAGGCAACAAAAACAGAGGTGAGGACCTGTGCTAGGCTGGGAGCCAGTCTCCTCCCTGAGTGGGCCTGAGGGAAGCACCATCCCTGTCCCAATCCACCCCAAGTTTCACCCCAGAAGACACATGGCGAAGAGAGGACAGGACCTCCCTGCTGGCTGACACTGGGAAAGCAGGACCTGGGAGAAGAGGGAGTGCAGGGCTGGCAGGAGATGCTCCAGGCCCATGGAGAGGTCAAGCTGCACCACCTGGGCTGGAGGCTGTGCTCTCTGCAGGATCCCCAGGGAATGACCACATCACCCAGCTGGGATTTAGTGAGACTGGGCTGAGACCTGCCCAGTGCACTGAGGATGCACTGGAGCCCACCCCACCTGAAGCCCCAAGAGCCCTCACAGGGTCTGACCTCCCAGCATGCACCTGCCTCTCTCTGCACACCAGCTGCCCACCCTGCCTATTCCCTGACGTCCTCCATCCTGTGCAGCACATAGGCTGTGACCATCTCTCCGGCCACTGTGGCTCTTCCTTTACCTTTGTCCTGTCAAAATCTCTGAGCAAGATCTCCCAGGTCCATCAAAATACCTGCTTTTTCCAATTTTGACTGGGCCATTGGGCACCACTGGGCCATCCCAGCTGTCCACAGGGCCCTCAATAATGAGCACTGCACCTGGAATCTCCCAGCAGTGCTCAGCGGCCCCCACTGACCAGGCCTCCAGAGAACAAGCTGCCATTGAGCAGGCCTGAGGTGACCAGATGACACTGACTGGGACCCTAGTGAGTAGGCCTCACTAAACAGGCACCCACTGCTCAGCTCCCCACTGACCAGGTCACCACCGATTAGACCAGCGCTACAAAAGCCACCCCTAACCAAGTGCTCTCTGACCAGGCCCCCACTGATTCGGTTCCACTAACCAGGCTGCCCTGACAAGGGCCTCACTGATGAGGACAAGCCCAGCAGGTTCTGCTGATGACATCTCACGTGACCAGGCCTCCACTGAATAGCAGCCCTTCACCTGGTCACCAGTGACCAAGCCCATGCTTACAACGCCACCACTAAGCTCCAGATGACCAGGTCTCTACTGACCAAACCCCTGCAGCCGAGGTTGGCACTGACCAGATACCAAATAACCGGCTGCCACTAGGTACCCACTCACCAAGACCCCTGCTACTAGATCCTCCCAATGATACCCTCTCTAAGCAGCACCATGCTCACCATGCCTCTACTAAATAGGCCTCACTGACAAGTCCCAACCCACTGGGTCCACTGAGGCCCACACTGACCAGGTCCCTGTGACCACGCCCCCACTGGCAAGGCCAGAGAGACCAGGTGCCCACTGGCCAAATCTCAAGTGACTACCTTCACTGTGTAGGCCTGCACTGAACGAGGTCCCTGCTCATCAGCATCTCACTCATCAAGTCCCCACTGACCAGGTTTTCATTCACCAGGTCCCCCGTGACCAGGCTCCACTGACCAGGTTGCCACTGACCTGGCCTCGCTGATCAGGTGACATGCAAATCACATTAGTTTGCCCCAACCCCACAATCTGACGGCCTTCTCACACTGTAAAATACAATCGTGCCTTCCCAGTAGTCTCCAAAAGTCTTAACTCATTCCAAGATTAACGCAAAAGTCAAACATTCAGTCTCATCTGAGACCAGGCTAGACTTCTATTCACCTATGAGAGTCTAAAATAAAAAGTGAGTTAGTTACTTCCAAGATGTAATGAGGGTACAGGCAGTCGTCAAACATTCCCAATCCAAAAGGAAAAAGTTTGCTAGGGGAAAAAAAAAAAAACCCTAGGACTACAGGCCTCCCAAATTGAGGGCACACTGGTGTGAGGGGTAGGCTCCCAAGGGCTCTGCTTCCATGGATTTACAGGTTTCACTCCCACATCTGCTCTCACAGGCTGAGCAGGCATTAAGTGCCAGTGGCTTTTCCACATGCAGGTTTTCAGCTGTTGATGGAACTACCATCTGAAGGATGGTGGCCTCCTTCTCACAGAATCACTAGGCGGTACTCCAGTGGAAACTCTGAGTAAGGGGTTCAACCCCACATGTTCCTTCTGCACGGCCATAGCAGAAATTGGCCATGACAGCCCCACCCCTGCAGCAGGCTTTCACCTGGACACTCAGTCTTTTGCATACATCCTCTGAAATCTAGGTGGAGCCTCCAAGCCTCCACTCCTGTGCTCTGTGCACCTGAAGGCTTAAAACTACATAGAGAGCACGAAGGCTTCTAGCTTTATACCTGTGAAGAAGTAAGCTGAGCTGCACCTGGGCCCCTTTCAGACATATCTTGAGCTGGAGAGAAAGCAGATGAAATGCAAGAAACAGTCTCCTGAGGCTGTGCAGGGATGTGATGCCCTGGGCCTTGCCCATGAAACCATTCTTCTCTCCTAGGCCTCAGAACCTGTGACAAAATAAGATGCTGCAAAGCCCTCTGAAATGCCTTGGAGGCCTTTCCCCCATTGTCTTGGCCACTACCACTTGGCTCCTTTTTCCTTATGCCAATTTCTGAAATCTTCCAAAATTACTCCTCTAAAAATGGGCTTTCTGCCCATGACCAGACTACATATATTCCAAACTTTTAATCTCTGCTTCCCCTTTAAATATAAGTTCACACTTTAGGTCATTTCTATGCTTCCTTCTATGAAGACAGGCAATTAGAAGCAGACACGCTACCTCTTGAATGCTTCACTGTTTATAAATTATGCTAGATACCCTAAATCATCACACTTAAGTTCAAAGCATTAAAGATCCCTAGAAAATGGGCACCAAGCAGCACATTTTTGGCTCAGGCACAACAAAAGTGACCTTTGTTTCAGTTCCCACTAACTTTCTCATTTCCCTTTGAGACCACCTTACCTGGCCTTCACTGTCAGTATTTCTGCCAACATTTAGGTCACAACCATTTAATCAATTTCAAAGATCTTTCAAACTTTCCCTTAAATTCCCATCTCCTACTGAGCAGGGCAAACTATAACCTCTGCCCGCTGCCCAGACCCAAGCCTGTTCCTAAATTGTCAAATATCTTTAGCCAAATGCTCCATTCCTCAACACCAATTTTCAGTATCATCATACGAAAAACAGTTTTAACTGCCTCACAGTTCTGCAGGCTGTACACAAAGAATAGTGGTTTCTGCTTCTGAGAGACCTCACAAAACTTCAAGTCAGAAAAGAGAAAAAAAAAAGACTGAGGCATCTCATATAACAAGTGCAGAAGCAAAACAAAAAAAGAAAGGAAAAGAGGTACGACACACTTGTACACAACCAGATCTCATGAAAACTCACTAGCAGGAAAACAGCATCAAGGGGATGGTGCTAAGCCATTCATTACTAACACACCCACGTGACTCAAGCAACACCTACTTGTGCAAACTTGATCATTAAGAATTAAAATTTGACATCAGCTTTGACAAGGACATGATGCCAAACCGTATTATTCTGCCTCAACGCCTTCAAACCCTCAGTGCTTCTCAAAATACGTAACTTGAGAAAAAAAGTCTGCAAATTTACCAAACTTTTAAGCTCCACTTTTCATTTAAATATAAGTTTATTTTTCGGTCACACAGGTTGTTCGACTCAGGCAGGACACCTCTTCAGCTTTGCTGCTTAGAAGTTCATTCCACCAGTTACACACTACATCATCACCTTCAAGTTCAAAGTTTCACAGATCTCCAGGGCAGGGGACCACGCAGCCACTTTCTTTGCTAAGGCAAAACAAAAGTAACCTTGGCTCCGGTTCCCAGTAAGTTCCTGATTTCCATCTGAGACCTCCTCAGCTTGGCCTTCATTGTTCACCCTTCTGTCAGCCTTTTGACCACAACCGCTTAACAAGTCTCTACAATTGTCAAAACTCTCCTTTATCTTCCTGTCTTCTTCTAAGCCTTCCAAGCTCTCTAACCTCTGTCTGTTACCCACTTCTGAACCTGCTTTTACATTTTCAGGTATCTTTGTCAAAGCCAGGCAATGCGGTAAAAAAGAAAATAAGTCAATTTTCAGGGGGAAAATTCAGGAAGGCTTCAGGTATATGCACAAAACAAAACCTGAGTGCTAATAGCCAAGACAGTGAAAAAGGGGCCTTGAAGGCATTTCAGAGCTCCACTCCGCAGTACCGATTTTCTGTATGATAACCAAAAAGAAACAAATAGGTTTAATTGGCTCACCGTTCTGCAGGCTATAAAGGAGGCATAGTGGGTTCTGCCTCTGGGAGGACTCAGGAAGCCTCCCAATCATACCAGAAGGCTGAAGAGCAAAGAAAGGTCTCATACGACCCAAGTAAGAGCAAGACACAGAGAGGAAAGAGGTGTCACACACATTTAAGAAGCTAGATGTCGTGAGAACTCAATATTATGAGGACAGCATTAAGGAGATGGTACTAAGAATTCATAAAGGATCTGCCCCCACTCCCACACCCTCAAAATGTACAATACCCCTCTCTCCAAATAAACCCCAAACCCCGAACCCTACTCCTGAAAACTCTGAACACCACCTCTACCTTTCTCCTCTCCCCAGCTCGGTATCCGTGATTAAATCACCTGCCTTCAGGCCCAACCACCAACATAAAATATTACAAATGACATCACTTTTAGTAGGAAAACACCCAAATCATATTATTCTGCACCTGCCCTCCACCAAAATTACACCCTCTTGAAGCAGTGACCCAAACTGTACCTGTACATTTTTGAGTCTTGGCAGAGCTGGAGCTGCAGGGAAGCAGGCAGCAGTGTCCAGAGAGTGCACACAGCAGCAGGGCCATGGGGCTGCCCCAGGAATCTATTCTTCTCTCCTAAATCCCAAGGTCTATGACATCAAGGGCTGCTGCAAAGTTCTCTGAAATGGCTTCAAGGTCTTATCCCTATTGTCTGGCTACTAGCACCGGGCTCCATTTTATGCAAATCTCTGAAGCCTTCTTGAATTTTCCCTCTGAAAATCAGCTCTTCTTTTGGACCACTTGGCCAGGCTGAAAATTTTCAAAACTTTTGAGCTCTGCTTCTCAATTAACTATGTTTCAACTTGGCATTATTTCTTTGGTCACACATAAGAGCACAGGCTGTTCAATGCAGGTAGGAAGCCTCCTGAGCTTTGCTGCTTAAAAGTTCATTTCACTACCTGAATGATCACCTTCAAGTTCAAAGTTTCACAAGTCTCCACAGCAGAGGTATCATGCAGCCACATTCTTTGCTAGGGCAAAACAAAAGTAATCTTGGCTTCTGTTCCCAGTAAGTTCCTCATTTTCATCTGAGACCTCCTAAGCTTGTCCATCACTGTACATTCTTCAGTCTGTTGATCACAGCTACTTAACAGGCTACAATGGTCCACACTTTCCCTTATTTTACTGTCTTCTTCTAAGCCCTCTCCCTCTCCAACCTCTGGCCTTACCCACTTCTGAACCTGCTTCTACACATTTTCAGCTATCTTTGTCTCAACCTGGCAATGTGGTAAAAAAGAAATAGCAATTTTCAGGAGGAAAATTCAAGAAGGCTTCAGTATTTGGATATAAAAGAAACCAATTGCTAATAGTCAATGAGAGAAAAAACCTTGAGGGCATTTCACAGCTTCACTCTACAGTATCATTTTTCTGTAATAGTATTTTAAAAAGAGGTTTAGTTGGCTCATCGTTCTGCAGGTTGTAAAGGAGGGGCAGTGGTTTCTGCTTCTGGGAGGACTCAGAAAGCCTTCTAAACATACCAGAGGCCAAGCAGCAATGAGATGTTTTGTATGGAAGGAAAAGGAGCAAGACAGAGAGATGAAAGAGATACAATACCGTGTTATACAACCAGCTCTCGTGGGAATTCACTGTCAAAAGATCAGCATCAAGAAGATTAACCACGGGGGAAGGATCCACCACCCACATCCACCCCCTAACAGTTTCCCGGGAGAAATCTCCTGCAGAGGCAGAGCCTCTTGGAGAACCTCCACTAAAGCAGTGCAGAAGGAAAATATGGGCTTGGATTCCCAACCCAGGAGGCCACCATCCTCCACACCCTGGATTGATAGACCCATCAACAGCATGCACCCTCAGTGTGAAAAAGCTACAGGCACTCAACATCAGCCCAATCCATAAGAGCAGCTGGGGGGGCTGAACCCAGCAAAGCCACAGGTACACTGCCCTAGTAGAGGTTTTCCATGAGTCTCTGCCCCTGCAGCAGACTACTCTCCCTTCCTACTACCACCTACCCTCCCACCACCCCACTGGCAACCTACTCCTCCTCCCCACCCTGCCCACCACTTTTCCTTCCACTTTCAACCCTCTCCCATTTATGATTACATCACCTCCACCAGGCCCCACCTCCAACATTCAGGATTACAATTCACATGAGTTGTGGTAGGGAAATACAGCCAAACCATATCATTCTGACCCTGATCCCCAAAATCTCGTGTCCTTCTGACACAGCAAAATACAGTCATGCCTCTTCAAAAGTTTCCAAAAGTTTTCACTCATTCAAGCATTAACTCAAATGTAAAAATTTCAACATCTTAGCTGAGACAAGGTGACAGTCCCTTTTGCCTATGAGTCCTTGAATTTAAAAGGAAGTTTTTTTCTTTCAAAGAACAATGATGATAGAGGTATTGGGTAAGTTTTCTCAATCTGAAAGGAAGAAATTTCCCAGGAAAAATAACACAAATGGGACCACAGGCCCAAGGCAAGTCCAAAACCAAGAAGGCCAGTATCCATTCAATCTCACAGTGCCAAAATCATGAAGAGAACCCGCCATCACAAGGACAGCAGTGAGAAGATGAGTTTAATCATTTGTGAATCATTCAGCCCTCACCCCTGCCATAATCCCACATTCTGCCTACCCCCCACCTTCCAAGCTGCAATGTCCATCATGATTAAATTACCTTCCACTAGCCCCCACCTTTAACATTTCCCATTACAATACCACACGGGTTTTGGTAGGGACACAGAGCTAAATTTTATTATTCTATCCCTGGCTCCCCAAATTTCATCTTCTTCTCACATTGCAAAATACAACGATGCCTTCCCTACAGTCCCCCAAAGTCTTATGTTATTCCAGCATTTATACAAATGTCCAAAGCTTAAAGTCTCATCTGACACAAGGCTACAGTCCCTTAGGCCCATGAATCAGTGAAATATAAAGCAAGTTAAAGCACCTACTTCCAAGGTACAATGCCTGTACAGGCAATGGGGAAACATTCCTTTCTGGCAAAAGGAAACATTTTACCAGAAAGAAGAATAAAACACAAAGGTAGGACTTACAAGCCCCATG